>CM042156.1:100694829-100699935 GCA_023376005.1 Doryteuthis pealeii
ATAGACTCACCACTTTCTCTTTTGCTTCCTTTTACCCCCCATCTCTCTCTCTCTCTTCTCTCTCTCTCTCTCTTTCTCTTTTCGCATACTCATAGATTCACTACATTTTTGCTTTCTTTTGCTCTTTCTCTCCCTACTCTCTCTCTCTCTCTCTCTCTCTCTCTCTGCCTCTGTCTCTCTCTTTCTCTCTTAAACTCACATCGACATGTATATTCCATCACATATAGATACTGTATCAAATGATGAATTACAAATGTTCAAAACACATTCAGGCTCTGTGAGCGGGGGGGGGGGGTGTGTTGTGAGAGAACTTGCAGAAACAAAGGGAGACAATCTCTCTTATGTAATTGGCAAACATATTTTACTGCTGATCTCACCGTTGCTGCCTCCCATTATTTACAAGTTAATAGTATCCCATCCGGGGGGCGGGCGCATTAGCGTAATGGTTATCGTCGTAGGAAATGGATCGGGCGGCGTGCCAAGTGCAAATCTGGACGAGACTATTTGTTTTTTAACTGCGCGCTAATTTTCTTCCTTGAAAAAAAAAAACAAAAAAAAACAAAAAAAAAACATGAATCACATAATTTGGAATAATTACAATGCTGTTGTTTGGATTATTATTATTATTATTATTATTATTATTATTATTATTATTATTATTATTTGCTCCTTTTGAGTTTTCACATCAGTGTTAGCTGATGGTTTTTCACTGGAGTCTGAGTGACAGCAAGTCTCCTCAGGTCTCCAGGACTCTTCTGAGTATTCTGGCAGATTGCATCAGTGCAGTGTTCCGAATGGTTTCAATCCTTCCTCTGATATCCAAACTTTCCAAACCCTTTTCTAATTCTTTTGGGACTGTTCCAAGTGCACCAACTACAATTGGTATCTCTTTCACTTTCATATTCCATAACTTTTTCAGTTCTCTGGCAAGGTCCAGATATTTGTCCATTTTTTCCCCGATTTTCCATTAACGTCATGGTCCCATAGGCGCCCCCTATATTTGTGGCCTTATGCCAGTATCCGTTCGTTGACTTTCTTTGTGTCAACGCAAAAACAAAAGCTTCGAGAAACTGATATAGAAAAGAAAAAGAAAAATGAAGAAAGACAAACGAAAAAAGAGAAAAGTTGCATTTTTCGGTTCTTGAGAAAATTTATTTGAATCTAAACTGTTTAATGTTCGTTGGGAAATACTTTTTTCTTTTTTTTTCTTTTTTTTTCTTTTTTTTTTAGACAATGTCGTTCATTGATTGTGAGGGTGGTGGGTGATGGTGTTGGGGTGGGGTTGGGGGACACTCACTGTATTGACAAGAAATTAAATACACAAAAACCAAAGAGTATCATTCAATGTAGTTTTAGTCATTCAAATGAATTCCACTAGCTATCACCAAATAAAAAAAAAGTATGTAAAGTCGTTGGGTGACCCCTAGTCGGTATCAGCCAATAAGCGAGGGAGTAAATCCTCTTTTCACTAGCACTAGCCGAAGGAGATTGTTTGGGATTCTGAGGCGGAGCGCCACAACTACCATCAGCTCCTCAACTTTACCGCACAGATCCTTGTGTTACTCATACGCTGAGTTGGCGACGGCCGGTATCGAACCAGGAACCTTGACGTTCCTTGGCGGACGCTCTGTCGACTGAATTGATCTCTTTAACATAGACAGATAGATAGATAGATAGATAGATCAATCATCAGTATCATCATCATCATCATCATCATCATCGTGACCATGTCATGCTGACAGCACGGATTACCTTGACTCTCTCACCCAACCTTCCTATCGTCATCGCCAGGAGCTGTTCTTCCGCACGGCATCCAGAATCCGTACAGAGCTGATGGATGTATTTTTTTTTTATATTCTGGTCGTTCCACACTGATGTGTCCATGTGTAGGTGTCCACAGGAAAACATAGCTGAGAAGTTTGTCCTTGCTTCTCCAGCAGTGTTTAGCATGTCATGTTCGTCTTATTTGGATGGTTTGTGTGATATGCGGTAAGTGGCCATACAGCTGCGGTTTTGGTGAGCTGCTTTTAAGATTTGTTCAGGATAACGCAATTTCCATCTGGATTTTTTACAAAGCGTTTCCTTAGAGTCATAGTAGTGAAGCCATACAGTAGCACTTACACGACTATATTAACCTGATTTATTTTCAATAAATACTGGATAGATAGTGTACAGGTCAAGCTTTAAAACGCCATTTAACAAAAGACAGAAACGTTCAACAGAAGAGTCACTGTCCCTTAGGGTAGGTCGATTTTTCACTTTTTTAAAATATCAAATTGTCCATCTATGCGAAAGTTGAGCGTTAGTATACTGAATACTGATACAAAAAAGTATTCATACAATGGTACAAGTAAAAGATCTAATTTTTGGTATCAGTATTCAGTATACTAACGCCTGACTTTCGCATAAATGGACAATTTGATATTTTTTAAAAGTGAAAAATCCACCTACTCTACTGACCATCTGCAATTAGAATGCGTTCAAGCAACTTTTAATGTTTCAAGCGTATTTCAAAAATATTTTCAAGCGTTTCCTGCATGAAATAATTTGTGAAATACAAATTATAATCTGCTGTTAAGTATTAACTTGCAAAAAATACCCCTTTTTGTGCCTACCACCCATGAGCTTCAGCTTGTGGGTGGGTCCACATAAAAATGTCCTTGTGTCACGTCCTCATAAGTGGGATGAGAGGCAAATACCCATCAATAACCCGTCCTTCCGGGTGGGGGTCCAGTGGCTTTGGTCACTGGACCAGTGTGCTAAATTAACGACGTGATCCCAGGGGGCTATCCCCCCAGGCAACATCTGCCCCTTTGATTTAAAGGGAAAGAGCTGGTTTTATTACCCAGTGATTGAGGCGCCCCCCTTGGGGGAGAATGCCGACGGGATCAATGCATTTTTGCACCTACAATCTTATAAGTGTCGGCTCGTGGATGGTCCCAAATTAAAAAGACCTTGGGTGACACCTTCATACCTGGGATACACTGTAAATAACTTTAATAATATGGGCTGTTTTGAGGCAAATCTATTTCAGCTAGACCTTAATGGAGATATTGTTAATAAAGAAGATGCTTAATTAAGATTAGATAGATAATGATTATTTAATAAGGGAATCTTGACGTTGATGGTGACGTAATTTTGGTTACAGATACACAGGCATACAATCTCCATTATAATATGATGAGACCCATGTATGTAAGGGAATTTATTTTTTAGAAGATAACTTTCGGATACCCCATATTTTTGACCTTGTATCATATCTTACCCGTGGCGAATGGGTTGGGAAAATATATATTCTTCACGAGGATCGGTGAGCTCTATTAAATTTTGCGTCTGGTCCTTGTTGATTTTTTTATGTTCGTTGGATTTTACGGCATGCCAAACCTTGGGTTATTTTATGCCGAAAACATTTTTGTTTTGTTCATTCTTGGTTGCTTGGTTGTTTTACGACATATCAACCCTTTCCAGGTCATTTAATGCGAAATCAAGTCATTTTTGTAGAAGCAATACGACACACAGTAGCATTGGGATTCCAACTAGCGTCCAATTGGTGGACAAGAGGAAAGTGGTCTGTAACTCAAATACATACCCCAACAGTCTCAAGGGCATGGTGCAGAATGGTGGACATTTATCTATCATCATGTCCACACTGAAACCATCAGCCAATCAAAACTCAGGGAATGAGATCACCCATTTGCAAATATGGACTAATCCAAAGTACTATAAGTACCAATAGGTACCAATTTGTTTTTTGGGGACTGGGCTAGTGATTGCTACTCAACTCAGCAGGACACCAACTCTCTGAATTCGACAATGTTGACATTCGATTCCTTGTTGCTGAAATGGTCACCCATCTAAATATAATTCATTCTTGTTGGGTATTCAATTTCTTTTTTCAACTAATTTTTAAACGCTTTTATTTAACTCGTTTTTATCTGTTTAACCAAGTGGTTCTCAACCGGGATCAATATGGACCCCCGGGGAACATATAACATTCTTTGGGACCCAGGCAAGTAAAATGTATTTAACTATAAAAATAAAATGGGATTTTCAAACAACGAATGGCTATGGGTGGTCCACCAGAGTAAAATAGGATTAAAAGGGGGTCACTAGGTAAAATAAGGTTGAAACCATCGATTTAACCCATAGATGGGACCCTAACAGGTACTACCAATCCAGGTCAAAGTTCATCTGAAGGTAACGGTATTGAAGAGGTACTCCACGTTTCCCGGAGCTCCAGAATTGGAACCTCACCACTAGATGCTGTTTGATGCCATACACAGGACACTGATGTCATTGAGTACCCTTTTAATGGCCATGTGCCAGACCTATCTAAGCTAATAAATGCCATACCAAACATGACCAATAAATGACCAAACATAGTACATCTGCTTCCTGTAATAATTCCTCGGGTATCGATTGGTTCGGTCAGTCATTTGCAATAAGAGGGCGAAAAAGCGACAGACTCTCAAGACAAAAAGAGCGCGAACTGAATCGCTTGGAATTGAATTAAAAAGATGCTGACTAACAGGCTACTCACACAGACTGAATATGTTTGCAAGCGGCCTGGCCGGCGTGTGTTCTGTGATTAGGCGTTGTAAAGTAACAATTGCATCGACTATTCATCATAATCTTTGACAAGAAACGCCACTTGGGTCACACCCTTGCAGAGCATCGCTTCCTTGGTTTTGTCGCGTTTGTTCACTGTAATTTCAGTAATCATTGGCTTTCTTTGAAAGTCAGAAGTGAAAAAGGACAGTGTTGGTGGACTGCGGAGATGAGATTGGAGGTAGGAAAAATGGCGATATTTTCCCGGGTCATTACTTAGTTATTGTTGTGTTGGTAGTGTTGTTTTTTTCTCTCTCTTCATAATGACCATTCAAAAATTTTATTTGCTTTCCTTCTTTTTTTCTTCATCCTTCTTTTTCTTTTCTTTTTTTTTTTTTCCTTTTTCAATTGTTTGATTCTTTGTTTTCTTTGCTGTCTCTTTCAAATTTTTGTTCTTTTTTTTCTCGCTTTCATAATTGACCATCAAAAACTCTTATTTGCTTTCCTTTTTTTTCTTTCTTCTTTTTGCTTCTTCTTTTTTCAAATTGTTATCTCTCT
>CM042156.1:100700035-100712535 GCA_023376005.1 Doryteuthis pealeii
AAGAATAGAATAATGAGATCAGAATATTGACTGCTAGGTTTCTCTAACTGATATCAGAATTATCCTGATGATCAGTTATTATATAGTATATATATATATGATATATATATATATATATGTATATATATAATATATATATATATAATATATAGAAAAAATTCGAAAAAAAAACCCCCACAAGAAAACACTTAAATTCTAAAATTCTAAAAAGCTAATTAGAGATAGATATTATTACGTCCTTGAAAAACATTGCTCATATATGGCAGAACACCACAGACACACATTACAACCACACACACACATACACACAACACACATTATAATATATATAATATATATATATATTATATATATTATAGAGGAGAGAGAGAGAGAAGATAGAAGATAGATAGATAAGGCAGATAGAATTCTTCATATATTATGTATATTCAATGCATAAGTTATATTTTTCAAGCACTCCAGAAATTATATGTACATTTTCTTTGGGCTTAAAGTTTCATGCCATGTGCATACATGCGTATCCTCTCTATTTTTATATGTATACTTATATACAAATGTACGGTTAATGCGTCTGTGTGTGAGTTAATGTTGGCGTGATAGTTTTTTTTTTCGCTGTTGTGAATAATAACAGTACATTATATATAATATATAATATATATATTATATATATAATATAATATATATATATATAATATATATATACTAATATATCCTAGCCAAATTATATGCAACCCTTCGGGGTTGCAAGTTATTTTAGGTTTTGATGTAATAAAATATTTGTATATCAATTAATAAATTATTTAAGAAAATGTAAACCTGAGGGGGGTATAATCGAAAAATAGAACAGCTTTAGATTTAACTCTCTATCATTTTTCTTGCACTCCCGTCTTTCATCTTTTCCTAATTAATCTAAATTTAGTTAGATTATGAGTATTTAATAATTACAGTTCTTTCGTCTTTTTATTGGATTTCTTTTTAAGATTATCCCAGATTTTTGCTCAGATTAGTTAAGAGAAAACCAAACAATTAAAATCAATAATACTAAGCACATATTTATCAAAAATACAAATTTTTAAATATCAATATGCAAAATTAAACACTTCTCGTTCACACTGTAAACCGCTATTGTTGTTGTATATATAAATACAATTACATGCTATAGTAGGTAGATATGGTCAACAGTATTAATAGGATAAACAATTTTATCAATAAGTTGAGGTTTAAAATAAAATCAATCATGGTAAATGTGACTCAAATAACTAAGGGAATTGTGACTTGAATAGTGGGATTTAGTTTCGGTTACATGACAGACAAACACACAATCTCCATTATAATAAAGATAAGAAATTAGTACCTGCAGATAATATATATATATATATATTTGTGTGTGTGTGTATGTGTATTGGCAAAGAGTAAAAAGTAAAGTCGTCGGGGTGCCTAAAGTCGGTATCAGTCTACCCCTTTCAATAGCGCTAGACAAGGAGAATTTTTTTTGCGTACCGAGGTGAGCACCACACCTACCATCAGCTTTTTACTTTACCGCACAGATGCCTGTGCTACTAATATTCTGAGTTGGCGAGGACCGGTATCGAACTAGGATCCTGGTGTTTTTTAGGCGAACGCTCTGCCGAACTGAAGCTAACCCGATCGATCTATTCCACCCATATTTATACATATGGGTGGAAATAGTTCTATATTGCTAATATGACCGATTTTCAAGTTTTGTTCCTTTACCAATATATTGCTCTGTATATAATTCATAAATTACTGTACATTAAGCTTTAACTTAGACCAGACTAACATTCTGTTGTTAAAATGCCCACCCTAGAATCATTCCTAACACCAACTAACCCGTACATTCACCTATGTATTTATATATATATATATATATATATATATATATATATATGTCTCTCTCTCTCTCTCTCTCTCTTCTCTCTCTCTCTCTCTCTCTCTCTCTCTCTCTCGTCTGTGTTCTGTGTGTATGTGAGTGCGTATTTATGAGGGCTTGTGCGGGTCGGGCTATATACGCTATTGGCTAACAAAATACACTAGATAGATAGATAGGCTTATATGGTTATTTAATAGGTCGAATGGAAATTCTTAATTCGACAGCTTTCGCTTCCGGTTCCGGTAATGTCCAGTTCTGTTGAAATAGAGCAAGTGGGAGATTCTGAATTAAATTATTAAAACGGGACTTGAAAGCCGGACAGAAAGAAAGAAAGAAAGAAAGAAAGATTAAAAGAAATAAATGTACATATAGGAAAGTGGACAGAGAAAGAAAAAGAAAGAAAGAAAAAGAAAGAAAGAAAGAAAGAAAGAAAGAAAGAAAGAAAGAAAAGGAAAGAAAAGGAAATAATAAAATAGAAAAAGTAGTTTTATAAGGAAGTAAATTAAAAATGTTAAAGAAAAAAGAAAAAAAGAGAAGAAATTAGTAAATGGAATTAAAAGAAAGAAAAAAGAGAGAAAGAGTAAGACAATTAAAAAAATTAAAATTATTGTTAGAAATCAGTAAGAAATAAAGAAAGAAGGAAAGAATAAGGAAGAATTGAATGAAGTGAAAAGAAAGAAAAAATTAGAGGAAAAGAAGGAAAACTGAAACAAGAAAAAAACATAAATTCATTTTAGAAGGTAGTAAATTTAAAGAAAGAATGAAAAATGGAAAGAAAGAATGAAAGAAAAATGAATTCTGTCAGATAAAGAAATAAAGAAATAAAAACAGAAAAAAGAAACAAATTATAATATCATTTTACAAGGCATTAGATCCAAAGAAAGAAAGGCTGAAAGAAATAAAGAATGAATGAAAGATAGAAAGAAAGGTAAAGACATAAATACATAATGAAATAAAGGAATATAAAAAGTTAGCATGAAACGAAAGAAACAAAGAAAGAAACAAACAAACAAACAAACAAATATGGAAGAATTGCATAGATAAAGTAAAAAGAAAGAAAGAAAGAAAGAAAAGAGAGAAAAATAAAAAATTGAAAAAAAGAAAGAAAGTTATGAATTTGTTTTAGAAGGCTGTATATTTAAAGAAAGAATGAAAATAGAAAGAAAGAAAGAAAGAAAGAAAGAAAAGAATTGTGGAAAATACAGAAATAAAGAAATATAAACAGAAAAAAGATGGAATATATGAATCCTTTTTCGAAGGTGATAGATCCAAAGAAAGAAAGGAAGAAAAAAAGAAAGAAAGAAAGAAGAAAGAAAGGAAGAAAGAAAGAAAGAAAGAAAGAAAAAAAGAAGAGAAAATAAACAAATAAATGAATATGGAAAGGAAAGGATGTGAATAGTTAACATATAACGAAATTACAGAAAGAAGGAAAGAAAGAATGGGGTAGAATAAAGAAGAGTTAAATAGATGAAGTAAAAAAAAAGAAAGAAAGAAAGAAAGAAAGAAAGAGAGAAAATTTTTAAAAGGCAGTAAATTTAAAGAAAGAATGAAAAATGGAAAGAAAGAAATAAGAAAGAACGAATGTAATTGCTGGAAATAAAAAAATAAAGAAATAAAATAGGAAAAGAATGAAATTATAAAATAATTTTTAAAAGGTATTAGATCCAAATAACTAAAGAAAGAAAGAAAGAACAAAAGAAAGAAAAAAAGAAAGAAAAAAGAAAGAAAGTTGAAAATTATTTAAGGAGAAAAGTAGTTTCAAAATGAAAGGAAAGAAGGATATATGGATATAATCAACAAAATAATATGTAAAAGATTGGATCAAAATTCTAAAAGTAAAACGAAATAAGAAAAAAATTGAATAAAATAATATAAATTATTTAAAAGAAAACGAAGAAAAATGCTGAAGGAAAATAGAATAGAATTTTAAAAAAAAGATATAAAGATATTTAGTTGACAAAAAGAAGAAAAAGATAAATAGAAAGAAAGAGTTTGTAAAAGAAGCATGAAAGCGGAATAATGAATAAATTTGAAAAGAAAGGTAGGAAGGAGGTAATAAAAAGAAGAAGAAAAGAAGAAAAAGAAATGAATTTTGAAA
Source organism: Doryteuthis pealeii (assembly GCA_023376005.1). Lineage (NCBI taxonomy): Eukaryota > Metazoa > Mollusca > Cephalopoda > Myopsida > Loliginidae > Doryteuthis > Doryteuthis pealeii. The sequence continues at coordinate 100,704,025 of CM042156.1, forward strand.
AGAAAGATACTGAGAGAAATTTGGTTAAAACAAAGAATAAAGGAACTATATATTTGGAAAGAAATTTCAAAAGAAAGAAAAAAAAGGAAAGAAAAATCCTTTAGAAGGAACTTCGAAAGAAAAAATAAAGAAAGGAAAAGAAAAGAGGGAAAAGAAAGAAAACGAGGAAAATGAGAACGGCCAAAAGTAAAAAAAAAAAAAAAAAAGAAAGAAGAAAAAAAGAAAGAAAGAAAAAAAAAATGGAAAAATACACGGGAAACAATCAAACAAATTAAAAGTTAAGAAAGGAAAAATAAAGAAAAAAAAGAACGGCAGAAAAAAATGAAAAAAATGAAAGTGAAACCAAAGGAAGCAAAGCAAAAACATAGAAACAAAAAAAAAGGAAAAAGAAAGAAAGGAAAAGAAAGAAGGAAAAAGAAAGGAAAAAGAAAAAAAAAAAAGAAAATCAAGAACGACTGAAAAAAATGAAAAAAAAATGAAAGAGAAACAAAAAGAAGCAAAGCAAATACAAAGAAACACAAACGGGATAAAAAAAGAAGGGAAAAAAAGAAAGGAAAAAGAAATCAAGAAAAAAAAATTAGAATAAAAAAAACGAAAGAACAAAAAAAAAAGAAAAGAAAGGACAAAAATTGAAAGAAACTGCAAAGAAAACAAAGAATCAAACATTTTGAAAAAAATGAAAAAGAAGGAAATGAAAAAAGAAACCAAAGGAAGGAAAGCAAAAACAAAGAAACAAAAAAGGGGAAAAGAAAGAAGGGGGAATAAAGCAAAAAGAAAGTAAAATCAAGAAAATCAGGAAAAAAAAGGAAGAACAAAAAAGAAAAAGAAAAGAACAAAAATTAAAAAGAGAGCAAAGAAAACAAAGAATCAAACAATTTGAAAAAGGAAAGAAAGACAAAAAAGAAGAAAGAAAAAGAAGAAAAGCAAATAAGAATTTTTGAATGGTCATTATGAAAGCGAAAAAAAAAGAAAGAACAAAAAAAAGAACAAAAATTGAAAGAGACAGCAAAGAAAAAAAGAATCAAACAATTTGAAAAAGGAAAGAAAAAAAGAAGGAAAAAGAAGGAAAGCAAATAAGAGTTTTTGAATGATCATTATGAAAGCGAAAAAAAAAGAACAAAAAAAGAACAAAAATTGAAAGAGACAGCAAAGAAAAGAAAGAATCAAACAATTTGAAAAAGTAAAGAAAGAAAAAAAAGAAGAAAAAAAAAGAGAAAGAAAAGAAGGAAAGCAAATAAGGTTTTTTGAATGGTCATTACTAAAGCGAAACAAAAGAAAGAACGAAAAAAAGAACAAAAATTGAAAGAGACAGCAAAGAAAACAAAGAATCAAACAATTTGAAAAAGGAAAGAAAGAAAAGAAAAAAGAAGAAAGAAAAGAAGGAAAGCAAATAAGGGTTTTGAATGGTCATTACGAAAGAAAAAAAGAAAGAACAAAAAAAGAACAAAAATTGAAAGAGACAGCAAAGAAAACAAAGAATCAAACAATTTGAAAAAAAGAAAGACAAAAAAGAAAAGAAAAAAAGGAAAGCAAATAAGAGTTTTTGAATGGTCATTATGAAAGCGAAAAAAAAAAGAACAAAAAAAAAAGAACAAAAATTGAAAGAGACAGCAAAGAAAACAAAGAATCAAACAATTTGAAAAAGGAAAAAAAAAAAAAAAAAAAAGAAAAAAGAAGAAGAAAGAAAAAGAAGGAAAGCAAATAAGAATTTTTGAATGGTCATTATGAAAGAGAGGGAAAAAAAACAACACTACCAACAACAACAATAACTAAGTAATGACCCGGGAAAATATCGCCATTTTTCCTACCCTCCAATCTCATCTCCGCAGTCCACCAACACTGTCCTTTTTCACTTCTGACTTTCAAAAGAAAGCCAATGATTACTGAAATTACAGTGAACAAACGCGACAAAACCAAGGAAGCGATGCTCTGCAAGGGTGTGACCCAAGTGGCGTTTCTTGTCAAAGATTATGATGAATAGTCGATGCAATTGTTACTTTACATCGCCTAATCACAGACACACGCCGGCCAGGCCGCTTTGCAAACCATATTCAGTCTGTGTGAGTAGCCTGTTAGTCAGCATCTTTTTAATTCAATTCCAAGCGATTCAGTTCGCGCTCTTTTTGTCTTGAGAGTCTGTCGCTTTTCGCCCTCTTATGCAAATGACTGACCGAACCAATCGATACCGAGGAATTATTACAGGAAGCAGATGTACTATGTTTGGTCATTTTATTGGTCATGTTGGTATTGGCATTTATTAGCTTAGATAGGTCTGGCACATGGCCATTAAAATAGGGTACTCAATGACAATCAGTGTCCTGTGTATGGCATCAAACAGCATCTAGTGGTGAGGTTCCAATTCTGGAGCTCCGGGAAACGTGGAGTACCTCTTCAATGCCGTTACCTTCAGATGAACTTTGACCTGGATTGGTAGTACCTGTTAGGGTCCCATCTATGGGTTAAATCGATGGTTTCAACCTTATTTTACCTAGTGACCCCCTTTTAATCCTATTTTACTCTGGTGGACCACTCATAGCCATTCTTTGTTTGAAAATCCCATTTTATTTTTATAGTTAAATACATTTTACTTGCCTGGGTCCCAAAAAATGTTATATGGTCCCCAGGGGTCCATATTGATACCGGTTGAGAACCACTGGGTTAAACATATAAAAACGAGTTAAATAAAAGCGTTTAAAAATTAGTTGAAAAAAAAAATTGAATACCCAACAAGAATGAATTATATTTAGATGGGTGACCATTTCAGCAACAAGGAATCGAATGTCAACATTGTCGAATTCAGAGAGTTGGTGTCCTGCTGAGTTGAGTAGCAATCACTAGCCCAGTCCCCAAAAAACAAATTGGTACCTATTGGTACTTATAGTACTTTGGATTAGTCCATATTTGCATAAGGGTGATCTCATTCCCTGAGTTTTGATTGGCTGATGGTTTCAGTGTGGACATGATGATAAATAAATTTCCACCATTCTGCACCATGCCCTTGAGACTGTTGGGGTATGTATTTGAGTTACAGCCCACTTTCCTCTTGTCTACTAACTGGATGCTAGTTGGAATCCCACTGCTACGGTGTGTCGCATTGCTTCTATAAAAATGACTTGATTTCGCATTAAATGACCTGAAAAGGGTTGATATCTCGTAAAACAACCAATCAACCAAGAATGAATAAAACAAAAATGTTTTCGACATAAAATAACCCAAGGTTTGGCATGCCGTAAAATCCAACGAACATAAAAAAATCAACAAGGACCAGACGCACAATTTAATAGAGCTCACCGATCATCGTGAAGAATATATATTTTCCCAACCCATTCACCACGGGTAAGATATGATACAAGGTCGCAAATATGGGGTATCCGGAAATTATCTTCTAAAAAATAAATTCCCTTACATACATGGGTCTCATCATATTATAATGGAGATTGTATGCCTGTCTGTCTGTAACCAAAATTACGTCACCATCAATGTCAAGATTCCCTTAATTATTAGATAATCATAATCTATCTAATGTTAATTAAGCATCTTCTTTATTAACAATATCTCTATTAAGGTCTAGCTGAAATAAATTTGCCTCAAAACAGCCCATATTATTAAAGTTATTTACAGTGTATCCCAGGTATGCAGGTGTCACACAAGGTCTTTTTAATTTGGGACCATCCACGAGTCGACATTTATGAGATTATAGGTGCAAAAATGCATTGATCCCGTCGGCATTCTCCTCAAGGGGGGGGGGCCTCGGGCACTGGGCAATAAACCCAGCCCTGCCCCTTTAAATCAAGGTGGAAGGTGTTGCTGGGGTGGATAGCCCCTGGGATCACGCCGTTAATTTAACACACAGGTCCAGTGACCAAAGCCACCGGATCCCACCCCAAAGGACGGGTTATTGATGGGTATTTGCCTCATTCCACTTATGAGGGCGTGACACAAGAACATTTTTATGTGGGCCCACGTATAAGCCGAAGCTCATGGGTAGTAAGTACAAAGATTGCATCGATCCCGTCGGCATTCCACCTCAAGGGGGCGCCTCAGGCACTGGGCAATAAACCCAGCCCCGCCCCTTTAAATCAAGGGGGCAGGTATTTCTGGGGGTAGACCCTGGGATCGACGCTATTAATTCAACCTACCGGTCCAGTGGCCGAAGCACACCAGACCCCCGCCCCGAAGGACGGGTTGATGGTGGGTACTTGCCTTTCATCCCACTTATGAGGACGTGACACAAGGACATTTTTATGTGCGCCCACCCACAAGCTGAAGCTCATGGAGGGTAGTCACAAAAAAGGCGCATTTTTTGCAAGTTAATACTTAACAGCAGATTATAATTTGTATTTTACAAATCATTTCATGCAGGAAACGCTTGAAAATATTTGAAAAACACGCTTGAAAGCATTAAAAGTTGCTTGAACGCATTCTAATTGCAGATTGTCAGTAGAGTAGGTCGATTTTTCACTTTTTAAAAATATCAAATTGTCCATCTATGCGAAAGTTGTGCGTTAGTATACTGAATACTGATACCAAAAATTAGATCTTTTACTTGTACCATTGTATGAATAATTGTAAACACGTGTTGGTAAATCTATTTTATCCATTCAGCATTTTCTTTCCTTTGTTTATTTTTGCTTTCAACATGCCATCGGATTCGTTTCCATTATCAACTCACACACACACACACACACACACACACACACACACAGATATATATATATATATATATATATAAAGGGTAGTTGGTGTGTATATATGTATGTCCGGATGAAACTACGAAAATAAAACAATTAACGACAAAGTAAATATATATACACATTAAATATCACCAGTTCTTGCTTTTTGTGCAAAAATTATGAAATAGAAATAGCATTAAAATTCGACTTTAAAATGTCCAGCATTTGTAAATCTCAGAAGTAAACAAATCAATACGGCAGGGTTTTTTTAGCCCCACACTCTACCCAGGCGATACTGGGTCGCCGATTCTAGTACACATATAAAGGGCTTTTTGAGCAAAAATAATGAAGGTGCGATTTATATTCGGGAAGATGATTAAAAAAAATAGAATTTAGATGATATTAATATTCAGTATACTAACACATTACTTTCGCATAGATGGACAATTTGATATTTTTTTAAAGTGAAAAATCGACCTACCATAATGGACAGTGACTCTTCTATTGAACGTTTCTGTCTTTTGTTAATTAGCTTTTTAAAGCTTGACCTGTACACTATCTATCTAGTATTTATTGAAAATAAATCAGGTTAATATAGTCGTGTCAGTGCTACTGTATGGCTTCACTACTATGACTCTAAGGAAACGCTTTGTAAAAAATCCAGATGGAAATTGCGTTATCTTGAACAAATCTTAGAGGCAGCTCACCAAAACAGCAGCTGTATGGCCACTTACCGCATATCACACAAACCATACAAGTAAGACGAACATGACACGCTAAACACTGCTGGAGAAGTAAGGACAAACTTCTCAGCTATGTTTTCCTGTGGACACCTACACATGGACACATCAGTGTGGAACGACCAGAATATAAAAAAAAATACATCCATCAGCTCTGTACGGATTCTGGATGCCGTGCGGAAGAACAGCTCCTGGCGATGACCGATAGGGAAGGTTGGTGAGAGAGTCAAGGTAATCCGTGCTGTCAGCATGACATGGTCACGATGATGATGATGATGATGATGATGATGATACTGATGATTGATCTATCTATCTATCTATCTATCTGTCTATGTTAAAGAGATCAATTCAGTCGACAGAGCGTCCGCCAAGGAACGTCAAGGTTCCTGGTTCGATACCGGCCGTCGCCAACTCAGCGTATGAGTAGCACAAGGATATGTGCGGTAACGTTGAGGAGCTGATGGTAGTTGTGGCGCTTCGCCTCAGAATCCCAAACAATCTCCTTCGGCTAGTGCTAGTGAAAAGAGGATTTACTCCCTCGCTGATTGGCTGATACTGACTAGGGGCCACCCAACGACTTTACATCCTTTTTTTTTTATTTGGTGATAGCTAGTGGAATTCCTATGAATGACTAAAATGAGAGTAACTACATTGAATAAAACTCTTTGGTTTTTGCGTATTTAATTTCTTGTCGATACAGTGAGTGTCCCCCAACCCCAACCCCGAACACCATCACCCACCACTACCCTCACAATCAATGAACGACATTGTCTAAAAAAAAAAAAAAATTTAAAAAAAAGAAAAAAGTATTTCCAACTACCATTAAACAGTTTAGATTCAAATAAATTTTCTCAAGAACCGAAAAATGCAACTTTTCTCTTTTTTCTTTTTTCTTTCTTCAATTTTCTTTTTCTTTTCTATATCAGTTTCTCGAAGCTTTTGTTTTTGCGTTGACACAAAGAAAGTCAACGAACGGATACTGGCATAAGGCCACACATATAGGGGGCGCCTATCGGACCATGACGTTAATGGAAAATCGGGAATAATAATAATAATAATAATAATAATAATAATAATAATAAACCACTATCCAACAACTTGAGGATTACACAAGAAAGAGCAAAGACAAGTTACTTATGGCGGCCAACAATAGTAGAAGTGACAGATGGACAAATAGAAAAACAACAAAGACTAGAAAACAAAAATGGTAAGAAAAACAATTATATGGACACTTCAAACGACAAATCGAAGAGGTTGCACATGGAAAGACTTGGACATGGTTAAGAAAAGAAAACCTCAAAAGAGAAACAGAATCATTAATAATTGCTGCACAGAATAATGCCATAAGGACAAACTATATAAAAGCGAAAATTGATAAGACCCAACAAAATAGTAAATGTAGACTTTGTGGTAATAGAGATGAGACCGTAAACCATGTATTATGCAAATGTAGCAAACTAGCACAACGAGAATACAAAACTAGACACGACTGGGTTGGGAAGGTGATCCACTGGGAATTATGCAAGAGATTTAATTTTGACCATACAACAAAATGGTATATGCATAAACCAGAATCTGTTCTTGAGAACGAAACGCATAAAATTCTCTGGGACTTTGAAATAAAAACGGACCACCTTATCCCAGCAAGAAGACCAGACCTAGTGTTGATTAACAAAAAAGAAAGAACTTGTCAACTGGTGGATTTCGCAGTGTCAGCAGATCACAGGGTAAAGCTAAAGGAAAATCAAAAAGGGACAAATATCTGGACCTTGCCAGAGAACTGAAAAAGTTATGGAATATGAAAGTGAAAGAGATACCAATTGTGGTTGGTGCACTTGGAACAGTCCCAAAAGAATTAGAAAAGGGTTTGGAAAGTTTGGAAATCAGAGGAAGGATTGAAACCATTCAGAACACTGCACTGCTGCAATCTGCCAGAATACTCAGAAGAGTCCTGGAAACCTGAGGAGACTTGCTGTCACTCAGACTCCAGTGAAATGCCATCAGCTAATGCTGATGTGAAAACTCAAAAGGAGGAAATAATAATAATAATCCAAATCCAAAAAATAATGATATAATAATAATATAATAATAATAATAATAATAACGACAAATCGAAGAGGTTGCACATGGAAAGACTTGGACATGGTTAAGAAAAGGAAACCTCAAAAGAGAAACAAAATCATTAATAATTGCTGCACAAAATAATGCCATAAGGACCAACTATATAAAAGCGAAAATTCATAAGACCCAACAAAATAGTAAATGTAGACTTTGCGGTGACAAAGATGAGACTGTAAACCATATACTCTGCGAATGTAGCAAACTAGCACAACGAGAATACAAAACTAGACACGACTGGGTTGGGAAGGTGATCCACTGGGAATTATGCAAGAGATTTAATTTTGACTATACAACAAAATGTTATATGCATAAACCAGAATCTGTTCTTGAGAACGAAACACATAAAATTCTCTGGGACTTTGAAATTAAAACGGATCACCTTATCCCAGCAAGAAGACCAGACCTAGTGTTGATTAACAAAAAAGAAAGAACTTGTCAACTGGTGGATTTTGCAGTTCCAGCAGATCACTAGACAAATGACTGGACCTTGCCAGAGAACTGAAAAAGTTATAGAATATGAAAGTCAAAGTGATACCAATTGTGGTTGGTGCACTTGGAACAGTCCGAAAAGGATTAGAAAAGGGTTTGGAAAGTTTGGATATCAGAGGAAGGATTGAAACCATTCGGAACACTGCACTGCTGCAATCTGCCAGAATCCTCAGAAGAGTCCTGGAGACCTGAGGAGACTTGCTGTCACTCAGACTCCAGTGAAAAACCATCAGCTAACACTGATGTGAAAACTCAAAAGGAGCAAATAATAATAATAATAATAATAATAATAATAATAATAATAATAATGATAATAATAATCCAAACAACAGCATTGTAATTATTCCAAATTATGTGATTCATGTTTTTTTTTTTTGTTTTTTTTTCAAGGAAGAAAATTAGCGGCGCAGTAAAAAAACAAATAGTCTCGTCCAGATTTGCACTTGGCACGCCGCCCGATCCATTTCCTACGACGATAACCATTACGC
>CM042156.1:100717535-100731060 GCA_023376005.1 Doryteuthis pealeii
GAAAGAAAGATGCAGTGGTGCAGCCATACAGTAACACTGATACGGCTACAGCTTGGAAGAATTCTCACTTTGTCTCATCAGAGAAATCAGATTTCCAAATGATCGATAAACTTTCTGTAGCAGTCCATGTCTTTCCTATGTGTATATTAACATGGCTTTCTGTTGATGAGATATTACTACCTAGGAATATGAACTGGTCAACTAACCTCAGAGGCTTACCATCGAGTATAGAGATGACATCACATGAACTAAGTATTTTCCGAGTTCACATCGAGACCAATGCCCATTGCTGCCTTCGCTACACCATGTCACAATGAACTGACTTGTGCAGGTGTATTTTCGATAAGTGCTAGATAATATGTGTAGACTGAATCTGTAATGGTTATTGTGAGGTATCACCGCCTTCTAGCCTTTTTATTTTTTAGCGTCAGGCCTTTTTTTTCCTTATACCTAGTAACATTCGTAGTATGTAGTATAAGCATATTATAGATATAAATGGTGCTAATGTATCTCCTTGAAGGACTCCAACGACAATGTCAAAAAGATTCTACTAGAAGATTATATGATCGAAACCGATATCATTAGTCATTATACATTACCAAACTTTACAGTACTGAAACATTATCACCAAAAATATTCATATTTAAGAGTTAAAAATAACTATACCCATTATATATATATATATATATATATATATATATATATATATATAATCTGTGCAATTCATTTATTTTTTCTTTATAGTGTTTCACTGTTGAGGAGTTTGGTAATAGATAGTACAATAAAAATTAGCGTGGTGTCAGTTTGAAGTCAACACCCGCATTCCTTTATTGCATTAGGTTATTCAAAGAGGGTAACCTAACACAGAATAATCGGTAGGGAAAAAGACAATTCAATTAATAAAAACATAACCTTATACAACACACAAAGAGGGAACCAAGTATATATATATTATATATATATATATATATATATATATTATTATATATACTCGTCGATTTTGAATATGTATGAATAAAATTGAGGATGAAATATTAGGGAATTAGAAGAAAAATCCTGTTGAAAACCCGTTTGGAGTGTTTCGCTAGTGGTCTAGAGTCATCAGATTCAAAATTAATTCATCATGTGTTTTACTTTTTCATGGACAATGCTATATATATTATATATATATATATATATATATTATTATAAAGTGTTGTTATGGGTCCAACGGGAGAAAATTAAATATTTCATAAAAAAAGAAATGGATTATGTTTTTAAATTTTTTTAAATAATTATTTTACATTAGCTGTCTGTGGGTTTATGGTAAATGTCTGTGATAATTTTGCCACTTACATTTCTAATGATGATATTTAAAAATGGTAGTTCCTTAAAATTGTGTTCCATTATGAATTTTATTTTGGGGTGTAGGTTTTTGTAGCATGTTGTGTATTTCGTTGATATCACCCCATATATATATATATATATATGTGTGTGTGTGTGTGTGTGTGTATGTGTGTGTGTAGAAAGTTTGTAGAAAAAACAAGATGTAATAGTTTTGCTGACAGAAATCTGTTTCGACCATATGAAGCGGTCTTTATCGAAGCAATATTGTGTAAAAAGGAAAGACGAAATAAATATATCGTTAATCACGAGGCACAAAACGTTCTCGATCATGGCCGGAATTTTCCCCAAAAAATTTTAAATGCGTATTCTAAGTTAAAAATAAAATCAAAGAGTTTGAAGTAGAAATGTATATAAATATAAAAATGTTCAGGAAAATGTTCAGGAAAATGGATATATATATATATTATATATATATATTATATATATATATATTAAAGTAAAAGTAAGTAAAGTCGTCGAAGTAGCCTAAAGTCGGTATCAGCCAATCAGCGAGGGAGCTTATCCCCTTTTCACTAGCGCTAGACCAAGGAGATTGTTTTCGCGTCTGAGGTGGAGCTCCACACATACCACCAACTCTTTACTTTACCCTGTGCTACTCATACGCTGAGTTGGCGAGGGCCGGTATCGAACTAAGAATCTTCTGGTTTCTAGCCGAACGCTCTACCGACTGAGCTAAATATATAGCTATATAAAATATATATATATATAATATATATTGTATATATATATAATATATATAATATATATATATATATAGTATTAAATTGATTTAAAAACGATGAACCTGTGTTCATTGTTGGGATTTAATTCACGTTTATATTTTTCCTTTGTGATATTCTTTAAAGTGCAGCGACTCGAAATATTCCTCATACGCTTGGAGAACTGAAAGGCAGTATTGAAAGGGTGAATTTAAACATAAGTAAACGTGATGAAACAGATATAAACCTTTGTACGGATTTTCAAAGAAATTCTTTTCATAATCTATTGTTAAGTTAAAATGAAATGAGCATCTTTTAATAATTTCCGACTCAAAAATTTGTTTATTAAATCTAAAATAGATTAGATAGATGTTGTCAAGCAAATAGATGCGCCCTGCGTAGATATTTATCTGTCTGTAAAAGTGTGCAATTATATATATATATATATATATATATATATATATATATATATATATATATATATATTTTTTAATATACCAAGCGTGTTGGTAGATCCTGCGGAGAGAGAAAAAAACCAGCAGAAAGTTTGATTGTAAAAATATACTACCAAACATCAACCAGGAAGAAAAAAATTTTTGAAAAAAAGAAAGGACCAAGATATTCGTACCAACAAAAAATAATCTATTGGTACAGTATTTGGCCAAAAGAAAAAACAATTTATATGTATGTATATGTATATAAGATATATATATATATATTCATTTAACCGCTAAGAGAAAGCTAATATGTAAAAAGTGCTCGATACCTAAGTAGAGCCAAATAAATAACAAAGATAATCTAATGAGTCAGACGAACCTACTATTAGTTTCGCATAAAGCTCTTCAGGGCTAAAATCTGATTCAGATTTTAGCCCTGTAGAGCTTTATGCGAAACTAATAGTAGGTTCGTCTGACTCATTAGATTATCTTTGTATATATATATATATATATATATATATATATATATATGTGTGTGTGTGTGTGTGTGTGTGTGTGTGTACGTTTGTAAAAGTTTTGGAGACGCGTTGTATAATGTTTGCCGCCGTAGGAAAAAAACTCGACGAGGCGAGTTCAAGTCATGGACGAGGCGTTTTGCATTTTAAATAGCGCTACTAGTGTAAATACAGAGTTTTCATTCTCCTAAGTAGGTTGCCGAATCGTCCAGGATTTGATATCAGATAGCCAACTCGATTTCCATGACGATAACTATTACAAAATGAGCGCACACACACACACACACGTATATATATATATATAAATATATATATATATATATATAATTGCATTTTGCTATATTTGCTTATCCACTTGTAAACTCCTTGACTCATATAAGCTAAATGTCAACTATATATATATATATATATATATATATATATATATTATATATATATTAAGATGTGTACGCAGAAGCATACTTATTCTCAGATATGCGTTACGGGATACAGCCACTACCACGATGGTGGTTTTGATGGATATCTTTTAGAAAAGAGATCGGAAAATCGCAACAGATATCGATCATTTGATGGCAAGTCATCATTGAACACGACTCTGAACAAAACAGACCATTACACGGCTTGAAAACATGGACGATTACCGATGATTTACAGCCTCTCTCTCTCCTCTCCTCTCTCTCTCTCTCTCTCTCTCTCTCTCTCTCTCATCTCTCTCTCTCTCTCCCTCTCTCTCCCTCTTCCTCCCACACACACACACATCCCATCTCCCAAATGCACCGAATGCTTGCAAAAACCATTGCATCAATATCAGAATAATCGACGGCCCCCATCTATGTCTTAATTGTGCATCAGTTTATTTCCTTTGTTACCAGTTCTTTCAGATTTATGGTAAACCAGGCATGTAGAGCATTCTTTTCGCTTTTAGACATACCACCTTTAGATTTAGACGTGACTGTGGCCTAGTGGTTAGCGTGTCAGCGAATCAAATCAGTATACCGAGTTCAGATCCAGGCTTCTAAACGGAGACGATACTATTATGATTTAGTAAAACATTCTAACTTCGTCTTTGTTGTTTTTATTGTGGAAATGTCCTTATAAGTGTGCTGCTTTCTCGATGGCCGTATTGTGCTTGTTTTTAGATTCCGAAGATATTTCAGTTTTATTCTTGATAAACAGTATCTTTTTTACATTAATTCTTTAAATTGTCAGACTCAGTTCTCTCTCTCTCTCTTCTCTCTCTCTCTCTCTCATCTCTCTCTCTCTCTCTCTCTCACACACACACAACACAACAAAAACACACACACACACACACACACACACACCTCTCTTCTCTCTCTCTCTCTCTCTCTCTCTATATATAATATATATATATATATATATATATATATATATATATGACCTAATAGGTCGAAATGTACATTCAGGGATTGACATTTTCTCGATTTGTTTAGCCTTACATTTGAATATATATGCCCGCCTACGTTCATTAATTATTAACTAATTTATTTTCAAAATTAGGTATGACTTCAATTAAGCACCTATCCTCCAAAAATTGTCGGCTTAAAGCCATATAAAAATAAACACATTTGTTTGTTTACTTAACCTCATACATATTTATATCTGTCAGTCTTTTTTTTTCTTTTAAGTTATCAAAGTAATTGCCACAAACATGCATTTAAGTAATTAATATTTGTTTAAACTTTTCTTTTATTAAATCGGGAAATATTTGTACGTCCTACCATAAAAAAACTGTTCGATGAGTTCAAACCATAAGTGCTCCCTTAACAATGTTTATAAATATTTAGTTTCTCGAAACCAAAGAAACCAGGATGCATTACTCATTGTAGAAGATTATAAAATGTTTCAAATGTTTTCACATTATTGGGGTTATACAGTTGAACAGTAACGCAAGCATGGGTACGAACATTTTACTGTTAATCCTCATAAAGTAAGCCATTTTCGACCTTATTACCCCCTTTCACATGCTGCTTGTTCATTGGACAATATATGCATATCTATTGCTATTGGGACACGTTTGTGTATTCTTTCAATACTATTTGCATTCATATATACATATAGCAATATGTGTGCTCGTGGTGTAATGGCTAGTAGTCGTAGGAAATGGATTCGTCGACCCGAGTTCAATTCCTCGACGAGGCTGACTACATTTCACATACCGCTAATACCCTTGGGAAAGCTATTATCTGCGTTATTTGGACTATTGTCCTCATCTTCATTGTTATCTGTACAAAGTTTCGGCCGATATGCCTCCGCCCTTCTTCAGGTATTTCTTGTCGGACTCTGGAACCTTCTAGGAGTCTGTTACCTTCTTGTCGTAATCTGGAACCTTCTTGTCGTAATCAGGAGCCATCACAGAACTTTGAACCTAACCCTTTATTCAGTCCACCGGGGTATCCTGTTCTCATTCCGCTAACCATAGCTGGGGTAGAGGCGTTAAGCTGTGTTAATTATTATTCTATGTTACTGCTGCCCTTGATCGGAATTGAACCTGCAATCTAGAGGTAAACTGTCACTTAGAACTGTCTTTACCTAACTCCTTTATCCACTAGCTATATGTCCAATAGGAAAATGTATCATCCACTTGTTCTTCCTCCAGCTATGGGTAAACAGCAGGGCAGACTGGGCTCTTAACCTTGGTTAGACAACCAGCCGAGGAGAAGAAAACTCTGAATTCAAACCCGTTAAACTCCGCCTTAATATTGACCTTGTGGCACAGCCTGCTCGTGCGAGGGGTTGGTAAATATGATCATCCAAGTGTGTGATTGGCGCGCTTTGATACGGTAAAATGTTACATGAACATCAAGCGAGCAAAGATAGCCTTTATGTTGGTTGATGAATGGGCAATCGGCTCGGTTGTGTACAAGTTCATGTTCACTTCATCCGTTTGAACTCGACTCACATCTCGCGCGGACGAGAAGACAAACGATATTAACGCATTGAAGAGGAATGGGGAAACGAGGCTGAGAGAGGTTTGGTGTAGAGAGATGGGCCAGCGAATGAAAAAAAAAAACGATGGAAGTTGGGGGGGGGGATATTTGTTGGAAATAAAAATGAAATAAAAGGGGTTGGCGAGAAAGAAGAATGAAAAGAATGCGGTTATGAAAAGTTAGAAAAGTGGGTGTGAGAAAGTAACGGGAGTAAGAAAAAAAGAGCGGCAAAGGAGATTAACGGGAAAAAGGCGAAGAGGAATAAATGAATGGTTGAATTCTAACAAGAAGTGGGTGGGTGGTTGGGTGGCGTGGTGTATTGAATGAATAGAAGAAAAGAAGAAAAATGGAGATAAAGGTTGGATCAATGGCGGGAGGGGGAGGGGAATGGAAGGTTTAAACTTGAAGATGGCCGAGATCGAAAAGGAAAGCAAAAATGAAGAAGAAACGAAACAGAAGAAAAAAAAAGGAGATAGAAAAGTTTGAATAAAGAAATTTTTAGAAAACATCGGGTGATTTAATCTATCTGTCTTCTATCTCTTTATCCAGTCCCTCATTTCCTTCTCTTCTCTCTTCTCTCTCTCTCTCTCTCTCTCTCTCTCTCTCTATCTATCTATTATCTATCTATCTCACACACATACATTTCTGTCATTACCTATCTAATTACTTCTATAATAATTCTGCTCTATCTATTCGTCGCGCAGTCTATTCATACTCTCTCTTTCCTCTTCTCTCTATCTCTCACTTTCTCTATATATATATGTATAAATGTATATATATATCATATGTATAAATGTATATATCATTATGTGTATGTATATATGTATATATGTATATAATGTATATATATATATGTATAATATACACCGTCTATTTATATTATCTATTGCCTATGTACTTTATATATATAATATATATATATATATATATATATATATATATCTGTCAGTTCTTATTCCCCCCCCCTCTCTCTCTCTCTCTCTCCCTCTTTCTCTTTTCCTCTTTTCCTATCTGGTTGATCCAGGCTAAATCATATCTATTTCTTTATATATCTATCTATTTATCATTCAATGCTATTTCAACCGTCTTAATTCTATTCCTATCTCAATCGATTCATCTCTTCTCTCTCTCACCCACACACACACAAACACCACACAATCACACACCACCACACACACACACACACACACTATATATATATATATATATTATATAATATATCGTTCATATCTATCTTTGATCTTTCGCTCATAGAGTGAGTTTGATTCTCATTGGGGTGAGGCGCGCGATTGGACGCAGTTGGAATAGTTTCTAGTTTAGAGCAAATCGACACGCTTTCGAAAGGATGAGGCAGGCGATTGTCAGCCTCCTGGAGTCATCTTACTGCGGTGGAATCATGGGTAGAAGATAAAACTTGATTAAGAAAACAAACACAGTTGTTGGGTTTGTAATTAAATATTATACAAGCAGTCCAGCCCAACACAAGGGGGGCGAAGAAGCAAGAAAGAAAATCAACCCAGCAAGAATTTAGCCTTTAAAATACGAGGATTTTTAGTGCATTTTAGTAGACGATCTTTGATGCTATATCTCAAAATGGTGCAAGTAAAAGATGTGATTTGGTATTAGTATTGAGTATACTAACATGACAACTTACGCAGACGGGCATTTGAATATTTTTTAAAAAAGTGAAAAATCGACCTACCTATTCTACAGCATGACAATCCTGAGTTATTTTTTCTTCAAAAGCTTCCTCCAATCATCCGTCATTTTCACAAAATTAGCCCATAGAATAACGAGGATTTTTTAGTGCATTGAGTAAACGATCTTTGATGCTTGTCCTCAATAACATGGGTGCAAGTAAAATATCTAATTTTGGTATAAGTATTGCAGTATACTACACACAACTTTGCATAGACGGAAATTTGATATTTTTTAAAGTGAAGAATCGACCACCCTAATCCTTGACAGTAGTGATATAGCCTTGTTTTCAAATGAACGTTTGAGTGCATGTTCTTTAAAACAATCAATTCATGTTTACTATCGTATCAAATTAAGCAAGTTAATAGCAGAGGGTGTGGCATCCTTAAATTTTTTTTTTTCTGCATTGCTCTCAAAATTCTTTAAAATTTTGAACGTTGGACATTTTAAAAACGAGTGGCACGTGATAATTCTAATGGTCTAGTTTACAAAGAATTTAAAACGCTACCTTTCAATTCAAGTCGGAGAGAAACAAATGAAGAGATGGACGAGACCTGTTTTTTGGATTAGACATATCTTGATAAGACAAATCAGTGTAATTTGTGTCCTGGTCTCTTGTATACTGCACCGTTAAGAGTGATTTGTTTTTTTTTACAGGTTAGATTTCAAAAGGAATGTTTTGCCGTTGACTTTGAAGACTGACAAATAAGGTTACGGTTGTAAGCTGCACCAGATGATGGGCCAAATACTGTATTTTGAAAACGTCAAAGTAACAGAAAAAAACCCAAAGTATCCTATAAATATTCTTCGTCGTCTTCTTTTCAATTGGGGATACAACCGACGGAAAATAAATTAACAACACCATTCAGTATTGTGTTTTAATCTAACGCTCCCACGTAAGCATTGATGGTTTGTTTATTTAATGTGAGCAGAAGACTCAGATCTCTAATAACATGGCTTTAATTTGAAATTCAGTGAGGTAAATTGATTGTGAACTTTGGAAAGATTCGTCATACAGGTAAAAGATACAAGAAAAGTCGGTACAGCCGACTATTTTTTTTTCAGGTGTTTAAACCCTCTGCAGGGGATACATCAAGATGTTTTGTTTTTTTTTTTCAATTTATTTCGCATACAAGCGATAAAACAGAATAAAATATATCGAAAATTATGAATCGATATGAAATAGTCAAAAATACAATCGACAAAATTACAGCGGTAAAGGAAATTGAGTACCAGCTTTTATCTTAGCAATCAACTGGATTTTTGGGTTTAAGTAACACAGATTTTATACATAAATCATCCAAACGAAACAAATCATAACCAAACAAAGGAAGTTATTGAAAATTATCTTTTATAACCAATTTGAAGATTATTAAGAACGCAGAAACATTTATCAAAATGATTTTTTAGGCATTAAATGACGAAAGGGTTTGATTGCGTAAAAATAAACAAACCAAAAACAAACCATTCCATCAGATTCACACACTGGCTCGAGACTCTGATCTTTCGTTGTCATTATCATCATCCGCAGGTGTTTGACTCCGGGGATCCGCTGCTCGCATTACATCAAATTATTCTTATCAATTATTGAACTAATAATCTTCACTTTGTGGCGCTGAATTTTCTTTTATATTATTACGTCTCTCTCTCTCTCTCTCGTCTTACATCTCTCTCTCAGTCTCCTCTTCATCTCTTCCGCTTCCCTCTCTCTCGCTCTCTATCACACCTGAAATTCCGCTGTATCCGTAGCTGTCATACTCCATCAACTTCGCTTTGTTTGCGGAGACACTTGTCAGAATGAAAACAGCGTTGAAAGCGTTTGGGTTGACATACGACCTCAAGGACAAAAAAAAAAAAGAAAAAGAAAGAAAGAAAGTAAACCTTCTAAGTAAGCTATTATGCTACTTTTCCTATAGTAGGTAAAGCTATAATCTTACGTTCAGGAAGGGTCTAGTACCATAATTATCAAATTCTTATATGTAGGTCTCGAGGCAGAGGTTCAGATATAGAAATTATCGCCATAGGGGGAATTATTTATATATTCTATGATAAACTATATTTAATATATATATAATGTATATATATATATATATATAGTATATGTATTTGTATATTATATATATATTTGTATATATCTAGTTTGTAATATTATTATAATAGTAGTATGATTTTGTATATATTATATTTAAAGTATGTATACTGTCTCATAATAGATATAGTTATAGAGGAGAATATAATAGACTATGATAATAGTATAGTAATTTTGTATATATAGTATGTTATATTTTGTATATGATATATATAATATATATATTATGATTTGTAATAATATAATATATATAGATATTTTGTATATATATATATATTTGTATATATTATATATATATACTTTGTATATATATATATTATTTGTAATATAATATATATATTATATTTGTATCTATATATATAATTGTATATATATATACTATAATAATTATATAATTTCGTATATATATATATATTGGTATATATATATATATATATATTATTTGTATATATATTATAAATATTTGGGTTTATATTAAAAATATAATTAATATTTAATTATTTTGTATATATTGTTTTAAAATATATATTTGTATTATATATTAATATAGTATATATATTTGTATATAGTTATATATATATATAATATTATATTGTATATATATATATATATAGAGTAATATTGTTATATATATATATTTTGTTATATATTGTAATAAATGTATAGTTGCTATATATATATATATATATCTTGTATATATATATATATTTGTAAATATATATATCATATAATATGTATATATATGATTATAGTATGTATATATAAGTATCGTATATATATATAGTATATATATATATGTATATATAATATATTATATATATTATGTATATATATATGTATTTATATTATATATGTATATATATATGGTATATATAGTATGTATAGTATATAGTATATATGTATATATATATAATGTTATATATATACATGTATATATATATATAACAGTATATATGATATATACATGTATATATATATACATGTATAATATATACATGCATATATAGTTCATGTATATATATACATGTATATTATGTTAATACATGTATATTATTATTACTATACATGTATATATAATATATATATATATATATATATATATAATAATACAATGGTATAAAGTATATATTTATTATATATATATATACATGTAATATATATATATTATATATATATTATAATATATATATAATATTATTATTATAAAAGAGAAACAGGAGATTGGAAAATCCGACAAAAAGTAGAAAAGTGTGATGGAAAATAGATAACTCGGATACAATACAAATGATTCAATTAAAGATTTAACACACACACACACACATACACAACAGCCAAACATATATATACATATATATAATTATATATATATAGTGTTGTACATATATTATATATATATATTATAATATATATAATATATCTTAATGAGAGAAACAATAGATTTTGAAAATTCGAAAAAGTGGAGAATATATATGAACGGAAAAAGTAGATAATAACCGACACAAACAAATGGATTCAATAATATTTGTCTTTATTTATGAAAAGACTTCATCGCAAGAATTTAATAATCTACAAAAACTAAGACAACGATGAAAAGACAAAGGGGTGGGGGAGAGAAGAACAATAGGATAGACATAAGAAAGAAAAGGGGGGGGGCGAAAAAAAGCGGGAAAAAACGCAGAGTGTCAGAAACACCATACAATGGACCGAAATCAGCGGGAAAGAAAAAAATGTATACATTATTGGAACATGATAGCAGATAAAACATGAGGTGGGAAAAAAGAAGAGGGAGAGAAAATGGATGAAAATGCATATAGTATCTTCCTTAACGGTAGCTTAGAATGCGGACGAAGCCAAAGTACGGGGCACTAGTGAGATCCGAACTCACAACAATGGTCTGCTATTTAACTGCTACAATTTCTTTTGAAAAGGGTCACAAATTCAAGGTAATATCAATCCTTTGAAAGTCTCCAGCAAACGAAACGCAATTCCTTTCACAACGAACACGCCACTCTCACTCAAAATAGATCGCAGATTTCACTTTGCGCCAACACTTTCTTCTCTCAACAGTCGCCTGTCAGCGACAGTCCGTCTTTATTTATGCTCGTTTCGGCTGGCTTATGCAATTCCGATTATACTTTATTTGGGTCTCTACAACAACATCTCAGCTACGAGAGGTAAGCGAGTTCGAGTATCCGTAGCCTACTCGCCACGACTCGTTCCCTCTGCAAACATATGCCTGACTCGCTTTTGTTTTGTGGGGGCTGGGAATCCGATCGTTCAAGTCAGGGCCTGCCTCAGTCTTCGTCACACAATTACACTCAAACCGGAATTGCATATATTGAGAAAATTATATTTAGAAGTATTGAATTGTAGCAGAGAATAAATGTTTCAATTTTTATATTAATTATTTATAAAAAATATAAGAAATAAAAAAAATTTTAATTTTAAAATTATATAAAATAAAAATGGAAAATAAAAAGGGGACAATACTAATAATAGAAGAATCAAGTATACAAAATAACAATGATAATAATGAGAGTAATAATGATAAATTAAGTAAACAAAAAATAACAATAATAAAAAATAATAAAAATAGTTGAGCAATAAAAAAAAAAATTTAAAAATTTTTAATTAATTATTGTTATCCATTGTCATATCTAAATCATTATCACGTTATTATACCTTTTTTTCAAACTGGGAGCAAATATGTAAAAACAGGAGCGTTGTTTGATAATGTTGCTAGAACTGGGAAATATGGCTGAGTTAGAGTACAGCAATAATTTTTTTACAGTGGAGAGGCTTGATTAGAGTGGCAAAAGCGTGAACCTTATTTTCGGTTACAGACAGACAAAGCCGACACCGAATCTCCATTACATATAGATTAGTAAAATCTGATAATAATGCATGAGGGGTTGGGGGACTTTTATTTATTTCATTAGCTATGAGAAAGAGCGCGTATAAACCCGAGTATACCTTTAAATGCGTATATATGCAAAATATAAAATTTAAAAAAAGACAATTGTTTGGATGAATAATGATGCGAAACTGCGGTGCGGACGCCTTGCCGTTTGTTGTTCGGTTTTTCTCACTGCATAGCGTCTATCGCTGTTTCCTGAGACTTAGTGTTTATGAATATTACATCTGGTGATCGGCAGGCCACAAGGTGGAGGATCGGACGGATGCGAAAGAGGTTACAGCGAGATTAACGTATCGTATTAGCAAGTGTCGGGGGGGGGGTCGCTATAACTTTTGTTTGTCGTATAATTTCAGGTTATGTACTAGTCATATTGTCAGCTATGAGCTCTTCATTGAGTCAAGAGAGAAATGCTTTCCAACGACATCAAAAGGTATCCCTAAAGTCGAGTGGTAACACGGATCTCTTGAGAAATCCAATTTGACTGACTGACGCGCGCAGTTCTTTAAATAACAATCTATTCTATCTATCTATCGTCTCACACTGTCTCACTGTCTACTGTCTCGTCATCTCTCTCTCTCTCTCCTTCTCTCTATTATATAAGAATATATATATATATATATATAATATATAGTAATATGAGAAGTTACCAAACAGAAGAGAGCGAAATGTTTGATGATCATGGTCTATTAGTTGCACAGCCGGGTAGTAGCAGAATGACTTTGGGCAGAGAATAGTGGTGGCGTGAATAATATGAAGGTTACAGGACTGGACCACTTTAGAATTTTGAACAGCTGAGGAAAGCATTGATAACGATAAGTAATAATTATCCCGCAGCTC
>CM042156.1:100731160-100783660 GCA_023376005.1 Doryteuthis pealeii
ATTTACTGTAAAACACAGAAAGAACAGAAACCGGTTTAATATTGAAACAATTAACTTCAGATTTTAACCAAGATTATGGAGAGAAATTGTACACAACACAAAAGGCCCTTAGCGTTCTCTTTTTCCTTATATTTTTTAATTTTTATTTTTCTTATCTTTTTAAAACATGTTCCTTAATTAAAGGCGCCTAACACCATCACCATCCAGGCTAACAACTCAACGGCTTTTTTTACTATCCAAAATAAACGGCGTTTCAAGTGGCCTTTCAATTTTAAACTATTTCAGCGGATCGACTTGTGTGTCGACTTTTCAAAAAGTATCCCGTATTAATTCTAAAAAAGAAAAACCAAAAAACCGAAAAAAAAAAGAAAAAGCAACAAAGAGAACACGAGAAAAGACTACCCCATTACGAATGGGCTTTTGAAAAATGAAATAAATTGTCCTCCAAATTCTGTTTAGATTTAATGGCCTTCATACTTTAAGGAAAGTTACTTTATTATATGCTTGATAAATTTAATTTTTTCCCATTTTCTCCCAATAAACCTCCACCCCTCGTTCTCTATTCCCCGCTCATGGTTTAGAAAGTCTTTTAGAAAAAACAATTTTTGCCGCTCGCTGTGGATAAAAAATCAATATTTTCGGCTATATTCCCCTTTTCCTCTTTTCACTGCGACATAATTTATGCACAGATTTAAAAATAAATCTTTTGCTGTTTCTGGCTGTCATCAAACAACAAACGAAAACAACTTAAAAAACTAAGGGAAAAAAGAAATAAATTAAAAAGGGGAAAATAACGCAAACCAAAACGGTTTATAGGGCGAGACTCTAAAATCAGCTTGAAGTGGCGTTTCTCAAATAAGTGAATTATATTCGACCCACCGTTTTTCAACATCTATGGATCTGTTTCCAACATACCCAATGAGGTAACATGCCAATAAGTCTACTTGAAAGTGCTCGTGTCCTAACCTCTCCCTTTTACTCTATGGAATAAATATAACAGACAGAAAAAATAATTAAACACAGCCCTCATTGTTAGGCTTGTGACCGGAAGGTAAATTAAAAAAAAAGAGGGGAACGAGGGATAACGAGCTAAATTGACTCAGAGATGAAGTTCTATCCTTTTATCCTGCGTAAAAGAAGCCAATATGGCAAAATGCAATTGAATATAAAACAGACCGATCTGGTGACAGCAAATTAAAAAAAAGATGAAGGAATATTAATGGAAGAAAGGCTTTGTCGAAAAAAGGAGAGAGGAGAGAAGTGAAAAGAAATAGATTATTAGAATGAAACGGAAAACTAAAATGAAAAGGAAATAGGGAATAAGAAAACAAGGAAAATAAAAAATAAAAAGAGTGAGGAGAAAATTTATTAGGAAGAAAATTTAAAAAAAAAAGAAAAAAAAAGGAAAGGTTAATTCGAAAAGGTGGAACGAGAAATTGAAAATAAAAATACAATTGAATTGATTTTTAGAAACAGAAAAGGTTAAAAATTGATCACGAAAGAAAAAAAAAAAATCTATATTAATTCTTAAAAGAAGAAAAAAAAGATTGGAAAAAATTTAGTGTGTAAAGTATATATAGAAGAACGTAAAGTCGAAGAAAAAAGAATTGGAGAAGCAGAGAGAGGAAATCATGTACAAAAAAGAAAAAAATTTATAAGTGTAAGAACGAAGAAAGAGAAAGAAAGAAGAGAGGAAAAATGTCTGTACAAAAAGAGAAAAAAAAAAAAATAGCATTGAAGAAGAACGAAGAAGAGAAAGAGAGAAGAAGAAAGAAGAAAAAGCGAAGAGAAAGAAGAAAGAGAGAAGAAAGAAGAAGAAAGCAAGAAAAGAAGAGAAGAAGAAAGAAAAAGAAGAAAAGGCAGGGAAGAGAGAGAGGAAGGAGAAGAGCAGATGAGAAAATGTAAACAAAAAAGAAAAAAAAAAGGACGGAAAAAAAAAAAGAAAAAGTAGCATGAAAGAAGAAAGCTTAAGAAAAGAAAGAGCAGAGAAGAAGAAGCAGGAGGAAAAGTACAAAAGAAAACAGTAGCATGAGAGAGAAGAAGGAAAGAGAAGAAGAAGAACTAGGAAGAAGAAGAAAGAGAAGAAAGAAGAAGGAAATGCGAAGAGAGGAAAATTGTACAAACAGAGAAACGAAAAAAATTAAGCAAGAAGCAAGAAGACAGAAGAGAAAGAAGAAAGGAAATGTACAAAAAGAAAAGTTAGCATGAAGGAAGAAAGAAGAAGAGAAGAAGAAGAAAGAAGAAGAAGAAGAAGAAGAAAAGAAAGAAGAAGAAGAAGAAGAAGTAAGAAGAGAAGAAGAAGTGAAAAAATTAATAAAGTAAGAAAATTCTAAAAGACACGACGAAAGAAAGAAGCTAACAAGCCAAAATGAAAGAAAAAATAAAGATAAGATAGGAAAGGATTTGGAAAAGAAACAATCCAACAAGAAATAAAGAAAAAAAAGAAAAGAACGAGAGAAAGACAAAATGAGGATGATAGTAAAGCAAACAAGGAAAGAAGAAAGAAAGGAAAAAAGAAAGAAAGAAAGAAAAGAAAGAAACCGAAACCATCGAAAAAGAGAAAGAAAGAAGAAAGTTACAAAGCAGGAAAGAAAAACACCACCACAACCGAAAAGAAGGAAAGAAAGAAAGAACGAGAGAAAGAAAAAATGGGGAATAATAAAAGCAACAAGAAAGAAGAAAGAAGAAAGAAAAGAAAAGAAAAAAAGAAAGACGAAAGAAAACAAGTGACATGAACATGGAAGAAAGAAGATAAAGCAGGAACAAACACACCAATACGAAAGAAGGAAAGAAAGAAATTTAAACAAGCCAACAGGAAAGAAAGAAAGACAGAAAACTTCAAAAAAACAAATCAACATGAGAATGAAAGAAGAAAGAAAGAAAGAAAGAAAAGAAAAAAAAAAAAGCCAACGTGAAACGAAAAAGAAAAGAAAGAAAGAAAACAAACCAACACAAAAGAAAGAAAGAAAGCATACGCGAGAGAAATAAAGAAAGAAGGAAAGCAAACAAGTTAAGATGAAAGAAAGTAAGGAAAAAGAAAGAAAAA
Source organism: Doryteuthis pealeii (assembly GCA_023376005.1). Classification (NCBI taxonomy): domain Eukaryota; kingdom Metazoa; phylum Mollusca; class Cephalopoda; order Myopsida; family Loliginidae; genus Doryteuthis; species Doryteuthis pealeii. The sequence continues at coordinate 100,734,207 of CM042156.1, forward strand.
TATCATATCGAAACAAAAGAAGAAAAATACGACAATAATATAATGAAAAAAAAGAGACAAAGAAAGATGAAATCTTTAATAAAATAAAAGAAAGAAAAAAGAGAAGTCGAGATGAAAAAAAAGGAAAAGGAAAAAAAGAAAATGGTTCAAATAAAAAGAATAGAAACAATGGAAGAAGAAAAAAAACTTATTGTGCAAAACAAACAAAAGATAGAAAAAAGAAAGAAAAAGAAGAAAAAATTCCGAGTTGCCTGAAATAATGTAGGCAAATAGCGATGATAATAATGTCTCAAAATAGTCCAAGGGACTAAGTGAAAATATGGCGGGACTGAGAGAGAGAGAGAGAGAGAAAGAGAGAGAGGGGGGAGAAGGAAAAAGAGAGATATACGGAAGGACAGAAAAAGAGAAAAAGATTTACACAGAGACAGACAGATAGGGGGATTAACGCAGAGAGAGAGAGAGAGAGAGAGAGAGAGAGAAAGAGAAAGAGCTAGAAAGAGGGACAGTGTGTGTGTTTGGGGGTTATGAGAGAGAGAGAGAGAGGGGAGGAGAGAGAGATACTAGTATCTAAAGATAGTCCAAGGGAATAAGTGAAACTATTGTGAGGCTGAGAGAGAGATAGATAGAGAGAGAGAGAGAGAGAGAGAGAGAGAAGAAGGGAAAAGAGAGAGATACGGAAGGACAGAAAAATAGAAAAAGATTGACATAGATAGAGACAGATAGAGGGGGAAAACACAGAGACAGAGAGAAAGAGAAAGAGATAGAAAGAGGGAAAGTGTGTGTGTTGGAGGGGGTTATGAGAGAAAGAGAGAGAAGGGGGAGGGGGAGAGAGAGAGGGATATATATATATATATATATATATATATATATATATATATATATGATAATAATGTCTCAAAATAATCCAAGGGACTAAGTGAAAATATGGCGAGACTGAGAGAGAGAGAGAGAGGAGAGAGAGAGAGAGAGAGAGAGAGAGAGAGAGAGAGAGAGAAGGACAAGGAAAAAGAGAGATATACGGAATGACAGAAAAATAGAAAAAGATTGACATAGATAGAGACAGACAGAGAGGGGGCAAACACAGAGAAAGAGAAAAGAGTAGAAAGAGGGACAGTGTGTGTGTTGGGGGATTATTAGAGAGAGAGGGAGAGAGAGAGATAGAGAGAGAGGGAGAGAGAGAGAGAGATGATAATAATGTCTCAAAATAGCCCAGGGGGATAAGTGCAAATATGGCGTGGCTGTCATAGGGAGAGAGAAAAAGACAAGGAGAAAGAGCGATAGAAAGAGACAGACTTAAACATAGATATAGAAAGAGACAGAGTAGGAAAGACCGACAGACAGAGAAACAGAGAGAGAGAGGGGGGAGATGGAGAGGAGGGACAAGGAAGAGAAAGAAAGAAAGAGAAAGGAAGAGAAAGAAAGAAAGAAAGAGAGAAAGAGAGTGAAAATGTAATAGACTGTGATGGTAATAATGTTTAAAAATAACCCAGGGTATAAGTGCAAATAAGGCGAGGTTAAACAGAGAGAGAGAGAGAGAGAGAGAGAGAGAGAGAGAGAGAGAGAAAAGGGTACGGAGAAGGGCCGAGAGAGACAGAGAAATAGAGAGAGAGACAGACAGACAGACAAAGAGAGAGTGACAGACAGACAGACAGACAGAGACAGAGAGACAGAGAAAGAGAGATAGAGAGAAAGAGGGGGGACAAAGAGACAAAGAAAGAAAGAGAGACAGAGACAGAGAGGGAAACAGAAAGATACAAAGAGAGAGAGACAGACAGACAGACAGACAGAGGCAGAGAGGCAGAGAAAGAGAGATAAAGAGAAAGAGAGGGGACAAAGAGACAAAGAAAGAAAGAGAGACAGAGACAGAGAGAGAAACAGAAAGAGATAGAGAGAGAGAGGGAGAGAGAGGGGAGAGAGAGAGGTGGGTGGGTGGGTGAGAGAGGGCGAAATGAGGCACGTGGAGAGAGAGAGAAATCTTGATTAAAGGAAAATGTCTGAACCGTGAAATGAACGATTAAATATTGACATGGGAAATGGTTTTCAACTTTGGCATCGCCTTGTCAGTTTCTGCGTTTTCCGTTTTATTCTATAGTTGACATTTTGCTTGGTTATTGCACTCAAGTAGTGGTTCTCAACCGGGGATCCACATACTCCCTGGGAGTAAACATCTGATTTTGGGGGGGTAGGGGTAGGGTTCCCCGCAAAGAAAATAGTAAATTGGGTGTCTATGATTGTATATTAGTTGTCGTTATTTATTAGGCTTTGCTTAGTTGTGGTATGAAAACGGATGCAAAGAGCACCCAGTTAAACTCAATATATATATATATATATATATATATATATATATATATATAGCGTAAGTTCGTTCGGGACTCGAACCCGGCCAGTGGTAGCTGCTAAAATGTTATAACTGCACTGATGAGTGGTGATACCTCGAAACACGTGTCTCTAGTTTACTCTATTATACGCTCACATTTTCGGTTGAGCATTTAGAAGGGATTTAATTGCAAAATTCACCGTATTCGGCGTTCAGCTAAGACTCACTTTGTTTACAAAGTTTGAGACCTCTTGGTGAATTCATTTCTGTTTAGAAATGTAGCGATTAAATAGCCTGCTATACTTGGTAGCTGACTGTGGCCGTATGGATAAGAGGTTTGGCGAGCGTAAGTTCATTCGGGTCTCGAACCCGGCCAGAGGTAGCTGTTAAAATGGTATAACTGCACTGATGAGAGGTGATACCTCGAAACACGTGTCTGTAGTTTACTCTCTGTCTCTCTGTCTCTCTCTGTCTCTGTCTCTCTGTCTCTCTCTCTATATATATGTATATATATATATATATATATATATATATATATATATTTATATTCTCCCTCCAGCTATGGGTAAAATATGAGGGCAGACTGGGCTATTTAACCTTGGGTAGTACCCAGTCTAGAGAGGGGAAACTCTGAATTCAAAATTCCTGAGGACTGTCGTTGATTGGGTTTGTGGCATTCGTGCACCAATTCTTTCCTATCGACTGTGCCAAAAAGTGCGAATGGTCCAACACAAACCTTCACTACTATAAACAAATCACTGTGTAGGTTGTTCATTGTATGAACCCTCATGCGTCGAAATCGACGAGAGAGTCCCATAATATATATATATATATATATAATATATATATATATATATATATATATATATATATAGACGGGGGTATCACAGCGTGTTACCATTTCTTAAATCATCCTATATATTTTTTTGACGTCATCAGGCCGCTTGGAAGCACGAATATCCATTACTCTCTCTCTCTCTCTCTCTCTCTCTCTCTCTCTCTCTCCAAACCTGCCTATCGGGCATCGCTCATTGGAGATTATCCGCGCAGCATCCATTGTCCGCACAGATCTGACCAATGTAGTTTTTTCCTGATGGGCCTGCATTGGTGTGTCCATGTCGAAGTGTTTACAGAAGAACGTCCCTTATAAGTTTCCCCTTGCTTCTCCAACATATTCTTGTTTGTCTTACTCTGATGATTTGTGTGATAGGAGTCAAGTGGCCGTACAGTCACATTTTTGTGGGATGCTGCTTCCAATATTTATCAAGGACAGGACGCAAACACCATTATGTAGCTTATATTTAGATTTTATTCTAGGCGCTTCGTTAGAGTCCAAGTGGTAACGTCGAATAGTAGCCCTGATACGGCTACGGCTTGGTATCTAGTATCTTGTAAGGTAAATCAGAAGACTAATGAAAAAAGAAATTCCTATTCTGCCTCGCAAATCCTGTATCTGTATCCTGTTTGTGGTAATTATGAACTTTTTTTTAGTAAATTAGATAAATACCAATTTGGGTTGGGATTTAGGGTTAGGGTTTAGGGTTATTTTAATGGGAAAATGAATAATTTGGGTTCTGTTTTTTCTGGGTCACTTCGTACAGGGTGACCCAGATAAAACAGAACCCACTCATTTTGTAATAAAACTGTTAATCTTAACTAGAGGGGTGTATATTAGGCTTAGGGTTTAGGGTTAGGGTTAGGGTTAGGGTTGGGGTTAGGGTTAAGGTTTAGTGTTAGGGTTTGGGTTAGGGTTGGAGTTGGGGTTAGGGTTAGGGTTATGGTTTGGGTTTTGTTTTTTCTGGGTGACCCAGAAAAAACAGAACCCAAATTATTCATTTTCCCATTAAACTAACCCTAACCCCTAACCCCCAACCCTAACCCTAAATCCCAACCCTAACCGTAACCCTATCCCTAACCCTATATCCCCCTAGTTAAAATTAACAGTATTATTACAAAATTGGTGGGTTCTATTTTTTCTGGGACACCCTAATTTACTAACCAAAAGTTCATAATTACCCTGTTTGTTTCCTATTTGTTGCTGAACACAATACCGCTTGGTTTGGGGGTTAGTTTAGTGGGGTTCTTGAAACATGATGGAATGTAATTCTTATTCTTCCTTGGCAAAAATAATCGAATTTTGTGTGAAATCAGCGAGAAACCTCCCTGAAAAAATTCCCCAGCGGCAAGAAAATACAAACCAACTAATGACAATTCTTCAAAAATGCGACAATTCTTTGCCCACGACACGCCATGGCATTGGGAACGCACACGACACGGTACTGAGAATGAGACTATCATCACACACGACGGGACACCAGGAAATCACCTTATATTCGTACATGACACGATATTAGGAATTCTAATACAATCACATGGAGAAAAGGGAGGGTTAAATAATGGCATCTATTTATAAAGGATGAAAGGAATAACATCATTCTAATATATAAAGGAGAGATTTTGGTATGTACGTGTCGACGTAAAACTCAGAAAAGAGAAGTTACTCAGATTCGAAATCTTGCATACACATTAATAATCTTCTAACTAAGAAAGACACCAAATTTGGTTATTTATTTTTACTGATTAAGTAATATAATAAATTAATTAAAGCAAAATCAAACGATTTGCGAAACTGGCCGTATACCAGCTGCTGCTGCTAATAAAATATTGCTAACTGCGTGCTTTAGCGATACTAACAGTTTAGTTTAATTTTAGCAAACAAAATTGCATTATAAGCAGTTCAGCTCAAAATTTCTCGTGTCAATCTTTAAAATATTCATTCATTCGAGAATGTAAAAGAAACTGAAGATTTTGGGATGGCGCAAGGACAGCAATTATAGTGGTAACTTCACTTTACTCAATTTCATTTTAAATCAAGTCAATTTTATCTTAAAATAAACTGTGCCCTGTCGACCGGGGCGTTAGAATACACCAACTGCACCTCAACATAGTTTATAAATTGATTAAAATATCTTTAAGTAATTTATGAGGAAGTGCGTCCTGGTCTCCTGCCTCAGAAATTGCTACCCGGTGACTATTAAAATAACGTCCCCAGCTATGTCGTCTCGGCGGTGTTACTTGAAAGAAAACAACCAACTTAGGGCGTTAAATGTATTTTAGATATGAAGATGACTAGATAGATAGATAGATAGATAGATAGATAGATGGGGAGATAGATAGATGTAAACAAAAATTACGACAAATTTCTATAAATAAACAAGAATTACGACAAATTACGATAAATAAACAAGAATTACGACAAATTTCTATAAATAAACAACAATTACGACAAATTTCTATAAATAAATAAGAATTACGAAAAAATAGAGAAGCCCCTCCCCCTCTAAAATACATTTAACGCCCTAATTTGGTTGTTTTCTTTCAAGATGGAAAGATTGTCAATAATATAATTTATGGGAAAATAATTTTTTGCTTTCAATATTTCCACTTAAAACCGAAAAATTATTTTTCCATATATATATATATATATATAATATATATATATATATATATATAATGGAAAAATATATATGCTCCCATCCCCTAGGGTTGAGCACTCTGGGGGGGATCTTGCTGACGGCCGCCAACTCAAGCGTAAACGCAAACGCTCTTCTAAGGAATGGAGCACTTTGTGACGGCCTTTACACGCAAGCGATGTGTGTATTAAAACAGTTAAAATCCCTTCCCATTCTGTAAGTGAAGACAGCCTAATGGTTACGGTGCCGGACTGACACCCAACCGATCGGATTTCAATTCCGGCTGTAGGTAGCTTACAAAATGTCTAGCCACACTGAGGAGACTTGATAAGTCGAAACACGTGTCTGTGGATGACCCTATATATATATATATGTGTGTGTGTGTGTGTAGTTAAAAAATAATGGTAAAATGAATGAATGGATGAAATAAAAATGAATGAAATGAGGGGGATAAATGAAAAATCCTCTCAAAAGTATTAAAACACTTTTTGAGAGTTGGGTCCCTGATAGAAACTTTTCTCATCTATTATTAGACTCCTTTGAAGCATCAAGTTAATATAATTATTATATAAGTTATTATAATTATATATAAGTTATTAGAGAAGATAAAATTCGTATCTTACCTTTGTAATATCTGTTGAGAATGTGTTATGTTAAAATATAAATGGGAAGAAAATGTTGTATGGATAAAAATTATTCATTGAGATCTAAATCATTTTTATCCGTACTACATTTTTTCCATTTATCACACACACACACACACACCACACATACATATATATATATATATATATATATATATATAATATATATATATATATATATATGTGTGTGTGTGTGTGTGTGTGTGTGTGTGAATATATTTGTGAATAAAAAGACCTTAAATACTGTGATTATGGATCATTTCCATAATCACGATACCCATGGTATTTAAGGCCTTTTTATCCACAAAGAAATTTGCTCTTTTTATAAAAATTAAACATTGAGCCCTCATACGGAACCGAACCTCTACAACAAACGACTGGGAGAGTATAGTACCAGCCTAGAATCACCTTTGAAACTTGGTACTCCAACAAAAGATATATATATATATATATATATATATATATATATATATATATATATATGGAAATACGGCGAGGAAATTAATCCGACAATATGTGAAGAAAATCTTTTTTTAAAAAATATACAAACACAGTATGTTACGAATTTGTGTCCTCTGATCGTAACATCCTGTTTGTTATATCTTTTGAAAATATTTTATTCACACACACACACACACACACACACACACACACACACACACACACACACACACACACACACACACACACACATACGGCCTTCGCCATTTCAAACACATTGTTTGTCCACTTCATACTGTCGTGCCATAAGTCACCCAAAAAGTGCGAAACACATATCAGTTTAAAATAAACGAGAAACTCTGGGGTATCCTGCTAGTGTAATGGTTAGAGTGTCCGCCTGTCAGCCTGACAGGTAGGGTTCGAATCACGCACAAAGCACTGTCCTGTCTATAGCTCTGCTGATGAGGCCTAATAGGCTCAAATGTACATACGAAGATCGACTTTTTCTCGATTTGTTTACGCTTTACATTTAAACCGATATGCACGGCTAATTCATTTAATTATAATTAATTAATTAACAAATTAGGTATGACTTTAATTAAGCACATAATCTTCCAAAAATTGTCGGCCTTCGCCATTTCAAACACATTGTTTGTTCACTTCACACACACACACACATATATATATATAATATATATAATATATATATCTTATTATAATGGAGATTGTCTGTTTTTCTGTCTGTAACCGAAACTATATTACTACTCAAGTTACAATTTCCTTAGTTATTGACATCGCATTCTCAATGATTTTATTTTTTATCTAAACCTCAATTATTAATAAAATTGTTTTACATTATTATTACTGTTGACCATATCTACATGCAAACAACACGCAATTATATTTATATATGCAACAAAATAGCGGTTTACAGTTTGAACGAAAGGTTAATTTGCATATTGATATTAAAAATGTGATTTTAATAAATATGTGCTTAGTATTATTGATTTCTAACTGTTTGGTTTTATTTTAATGAATATAAGCAAAAATCTCTTCAATGAATCTTAAATGAAATCTATTAACAAGAAAAAATAACGGTAATTTTATTCTTTACTTACTCTTTTAAGTAAATACTTAAATTAGAAAAAATAACAATGAAAGACGAGAGTGATGGAAGAGTAAGTTTCAGTTGTTCTATTTTTTGATTATACCCCCTCTGTTTCAAATCTTTTTTTATCTGCATTTCCCATTTAGTTTCATTAGCCTTTCTAAATTAATATAATATTTTATTACATTAAAACTTAAATACTTGCACCCGGAGGGTGCATATATTTGCTAGTATGAATAAAATACAATGGTTGTATGCATGTTTATGTGTTTGTAGGTACACCCATAACTTAGAATTCAGATTGAGATTTGGTTCGCAGATAGATATCGAAAAGGCATTTGAAGATATTTGGGAGTGGACATCGGCAGTGATCAAGGTAATTTTTGAAAAGAGCATTGAGTCTACTCTACCCAGTTCCATCCAAGTCACAAGGACCAACTTTATAGAATTCAAACTTCATAAACTAAGCAAGTTGTTTAGTGCTTGGTGGTTGGGACATTTGTGATATACTATATTTATGGTGGTTTTGTTTGTCTTTCTGTCTGTCTGGGGATGCAATTGAAAACAAAGCCCTGTACCAAGATCAAACAAAACCTTTATAGGGTAGAATTTTACGAGGAACCCAGCGGTGGTACTTATATTTACGCCTGAATTCATTTAGGGGGCGCTAGGGACCAAATTATCGGCTGTGCTATGAGAGAATAGGAGAATACACTAACTTCAATACATTTGCTAATGTAATGAAATTCTACATTGAGAAATGTGTTCGTACAAAGAACAACACTGATAATATTGCGTCTCACTTCTTTTCAAAAAGTAGTTATAGTTTTCGGAGGCAACACAATTTTTACATGCATATTATTTAAAGATTTTCCACTTGTTACTAGCAAGTTTTTTTCTTGGGGGTTAGAATACAATCCCTGTCTATGGTGACACTGCGTTTATATTGCTGTGGCTCGTTTCTGATTAGCGTTGGTATCTATATTTACGCCTGAATTCATTTAGGGGGCGCTAGGGATCAAATTATCGGCTGTGCTATGAGAGAATAGGAAAATACACTAACTTTAATACATTTGCAAATGTAATGAAATTTTACAATGAGAAATGTGTTCGTTAGGACCACTCGCACAAACTTTTCAAAAAGTAGTTACAGTTTTCGGAGGCAACACAATTTTTACATGCACATTATTTAAAGATTTTCCACTTGTTACTAGTGTAAGCTTCAATGGTACTTAATGAACATATAATTCCGACACGTTGTGAGACAAAACATTTAATATATATAACAGCACATGGAAACGATAAGATACATAATGTACAGGAGAATCGAACATGTAAATACATATACAATATTTAGGTATAAACAAGATATCCAAATGTACCTAACATATAAATGTTACAGACATGGAACTAAAGGATAGTCCATGATGTATAAAGGACTTACAGTAATGTAAGGGGGAGGCAAATCCCCACCGAGAAGGGGGTAGATATAAGTCTAACCCATGCGCTCGTTCAGAGGCATTAAGGAAAGAGAGGCAGAAGCATTTGAATCAGCCGCTTATATACCAGAGGTCCCCTTGTGGGAACAAACGGCAAAGCAGCGAGAAGATAACTCTTCCAGGCAAAGGGAAGATAATCCCCTACACTAGCAATGTTTTGATTACAATCCCTGTCTATCGTGACACTGCGTTTATATTTCTGTGGCTCGTTTCGGATTAGCGTTGGTATCTATATTTACGCCTTAATTTATTTAGGGCGCTAGGGACCAAATTATTGGCTGTGGTAAGGGAAAATAGGCAAATACGCTAACGGGAATAAATTCCGACATTTGCAAAATTAATTAAATTTCCACAGTAAGAATTTTGTTCGTAAGGACCACTCGTACGAAGGATAACCCTTGATATTGCGTTTCATTCCTTTTCAAAAAGTAGTTATAGTTTTCGGAGACAACACAATTTTTCCCTGAATATCATTTAAGAACTTTCCACTTGTCACTAAAACCGTCTTGCTTGGAGGTCAGACTAATACCCCTGTCTATGGCGACACTGCGTTTATATTTTTCTGGCTCGTTTCTGAATAGTTGGTCAGATCAATCAGCATGAGTAACTAATCATATAAATGGACTAGTCTCCTTTTGCGAACCACTTTTTTCTCTCACCCTATTTCGCGGGAGGCAGGCCATCTTTATCTCTGCAGCAAAAGAAAGCAATATGTATTCTTTCTTAGTAATCTTGGCAACACCTCACCTAAATCATGAATCTACACGCGATGCAAAACCTTGCCCGCTTCGCTCCACAAGATAAGTCACTTTTCTCCCTACAGTAGTATTATTGCATTATTTGTGACTTTTTAAATGGGAGTATAAGAGGTCCACAGAGTGTTAACTCTGGTTCTTATAAAACATTGGGCTACTTAAAGGATAATACCCAATACGGAATACTTCAGTTAGGAAAACAACAAACGCGTTAGTTACATTTATATAACTTTTATTATAACATATTAGGGGAACAAAGTTCCCCAGGCTATTTAATGTCACAAGTGTCCAAACATACACAATAGTGTTAATAGACAAAGTGGTAACCACTTACTGTAAGTAGAGGCTGTAGCGTCTGGTGTGCACCATAGGTGTCTGCTGGAGAGAGATGACAAGCACGTCCAGGCTTGTTCAGTGCATCGGAAGAAGAGGGTTCTCTCCTTGGGTTCCTGTGTCACGTGACCAGAATAGCGTCTCCTGACACGGAAGATTCACCAAAACTCTCAGACAAGGGAGACTGCCATTACAGGGGTTACCATGCACACATTTCCGCGGGAACATTTTTACAATGACTAATTAAGTTACATGCGGATACTAGATGCCGTATTGGTGACCCGTCAAGAGCGATGACCGATAGGGACGAGTGGTGAGAGAAAGTCGTGGGAATGCGTGCAGTCAGCACAACTTGATGATGATGATGAGGAGGAGGATGAGGAGGAGGATGTTTCTAACTACGTTGAATATAAATGTATATGATAAATGTTAACGTTATGAAAATGAATGTGAACAATTTTGAAAAAATGTTTTATTATTTTAGTTATGAAACAAAGACAATTATGAAGACGATACTACTTATTAATATATTGCCTTCATAGTAATCCCCAACCCCTTTTTATCATATATGTGTTAGAAGGCAGTGGCTGAGGGTCTTCAGGTCCTGTGTATGATGTTAAACTTTATTTGATAGTTAGGTGCCAGTTCTGGAGGTCTGATGCATGTAGAGCATCCCTTAATCACCAATGAACCTATGTCGAAGATTATATTGCATTATAGGCACCGTTACATGAAAATATAGACGAAATAACATCGAAATATAAGCCAACATTATATCGTATATATACAGCATTATATAACGAGATAGCCAACATTATAATAAATCCAACCTTACATAAGAATATATCTTACATTAGATAAGTTTTGAGTGTCGTTTGTCTTTATCGATCTTTTATGCTCATAGTTACGTTTGTCGAGATTTCGTTGTATTTCACCGTCGTAGAGTTTGTCGCAGTCGTTGCATAGAATGGTGTAAATGCCTGCGTTGGAGATGTTAGGGGTGTCTGTGCATGTGGAGGAATTGGTGAGATTAATATATAACACAAATATAACAAGAATTCGATTCCATATGAAGTAGCTGACATCACATATATTTGTTTATTGATTACATCGAACTCAACGGACTTAAATTTCCACCATCGTATGTCACCCCGTCAAAAGAAAAAAATACCAAAAATCAGGGAATTACCCGAATTTAATGAAATTTTCAGTGTTTATATATTAATGAATAAAAGATATAATGTACCAGTTATTTCATTTAATTTTTTTTAACATTTTTTCAGGTCAGTTACCTTTGAACCACGTATCTTGGAGAATCTGTTATATTGTTACGTACTGGCATGAATCCTACTCTCTCTCCAGCTATGGCTAATAGTAGCGCAGACTGGGCTCTTTAACCATGGCTAGGTAACCAGTCTAGGAGTGTTACGTACTGGCATCAAATTCTATATGTTATATAGCGGCCTCAAATTCACGGCCCTACTTCGTGTATCTGTATACATAGCGGGTACCGTCACTAACCACTAGACGATATATGTAGTAGTCGCTTAATGAAATCACAACACATGGGTATTGTAAAAACTTTTAGTTTATTTCTTTAATCTCTGCCGTGGTGTGGGTGGCAAGCGTTGACAATGACTACTACTATTGTTGGGATGACTGGCGATGGTGAGGTGGAAGGTGGCTACGTGACGGCTCACAGCCGTCGGCTGTGACCGTGAGTGGTTGACACTTGTTCTCTGTCTGACTGACCTCTGGCTGACTTCCTTTTATATGTATCAAACGCCTACGCGTTTTCTTTTGTTATCCTTATCAGCGGATACATCTATTTCCGTTTTTAACTTCTTTGTTCGCTTTTACCGGGAAAAGGTCCTTTGTTATTTTTTTAGTTTCGGCTTAAATGGAAAACACTACTTCCGCTCGTACAATATACAACAATATGCCTCAAAGTTACCTGGTTCAAATTACCTGAATTGAAAAATGTAAAAGGGGCCTCTCTGACCGCCTGTGTATGTGGAATGTTGCACGACATGGACTGCACATCCACCAGGAGTTCATTTTGAGGCATTATATTGTCATCCACGGCCAACGGGCGGTCCTATTGCGGGGGGATTTACGCCTCTACAGAGGTGTAGTTGGTGTAGGTGGCATGCGGAGGACAGGAGGTCCCCCAAAGCGATTCAAAGACCATATTAAGACGACGCTGAAACAAAGCTTCCGGCAAAAAGACAAAGCTTCCGGCAAAAAAACAAAGAGAAATATAAAAATATATATTTTAAAAAAGGGGAAAACGGAAGTGAGGCTTTCCGGTCAAAGAAGCAGGGAGAAGATAAAGAAATATATAACAAATGTCCGTTATCAGATCAAAAGATAAAGATGCGTAGGTGTATCTATCAATATAAAGGCCTGAGGGTTCGAGCTGAGGTCAGTTAGACAGAACCCTCGGGACAGAGAAAAGTGTCAACCACTCACGGTTACAGCCGACGGCTGTGAGCCGTCACGTAGCCACCTTCCACCTCACAATCGCCAGTCATCCCAATGGTAGTAGTCATTGTCAACGCTCGTCACCCACCACGGCATAGATTGAAGAAATAAACTCAAGATTTTTACAATACCCATGTGTTGTGATTTTATTAAGCGACTACTACATATATCGTCTAGAGGTTAGTGATCATACCCGCAACGACTACTAACATACACGATTTAGCAGCGTGAATTTAAAGCCGCTATATAACAGAAGAAATGCATTTTCACACCTTCAAGCCTGGAAGTTCCAACAAACAGGGTTGGTGAGACGCCTGCCGCACAGGGGCTAAGCGGCTCAATATCAAGATTTAAAAGGGCTGCAGAGCGGTGATGCCTTTGTCGTCATGAACTACTAAATGCAGACGGGAACTTCCCTTGCAATGTGCGTGACCGCATCTGCAAGTCCAGAAATGGACTAACTAGCCATCAGAGGGTCCACAACAGTTGAATACATGGAGTGAGGTCATCGTCCTCTGCGACGGACTTCTAAAAGGAAAAAAATAAGTTGGTGTATTCTATAGCCCAGCCGACAGGGCGTTCTGACTGAAGATATGAAACCAAGATTAGTTATTCAATCAAAAACGCATATTTTCATACTAGTAGCAAACTCTTTTCAGACCTGCTATCATCTGGCCTACCAGATCTTCAAGATAATAGTTTTTTATAAGCTTTCTTTCAACAATAGGTTATACTTTCAATTATGGAAGCGCGTGGTGTAATGGTTAAAGTCATTGGAAATGGACTCGTCGCCCCGAGTTCAAATCCTGGACGTGGTAATGGCATTTCATTTAGCATTAATACCCTTCGGAAAGGTATGAATCCTACTCTCCCTCCAGCTATGGGTAAATAGTACGGCAGACTGGGCTCTTTAACCTTGGTTAGGCAACCGGTCTAGAAGGAAAACTCTGAATTCAAACCTGTTGAACTCCGCTTAAGAAATTGACCTTGTGTCACATCCTGCTCGTGCAGAGGGATTGGTAAATATGTATGATGTAATGAAATGTCGTGGGAAATGGACTCGTCTTCCCGAGTTCAAATCCTAGACGAAGCTGTTTCACATAGCACTAATACACTAATATATGCATCCAAATACTCTCTCTCTCTCTCTCTCTCTCTCTCTCTCTCTCTCTCTCTCTCTCTCCAGCTATGAGTAAATAGCAGGGCAGACTGGACTCTTAACTTTGGCTAGGTAACCAGTCTAGGAGAAGGAATACTCTGAATTCAAACCTGTTAAACTTCGCTTAAGAAATTGACCATGTGTCACATACTGCTTGTGCGGAGGGATTGGCAAATAACTATACTTGAAACTTCTCATCTCCTGTCCAAGTAACTTGTACCAGGTAGTATTATGTTACATGGTACGGTTAAAAGTGAGCAACACCAGAGCTGACCATGATGAAAGAATCGATTCTAGCAACCCTAATGGAGATATTCTACGGATGTTATTTAATCTATTCATAGATTATTGTCAACCCCCTGTATTTCTGAAGGGATGGCGCCTTTTCATATCACGGGCGGGACTTTCCATGGAATATTACAGAAAGCCCGCGAAATACGTGAAGTCACGTGGGTCTTGGTTGGCTCTTCAGTTTCAGCTCGGGCGTCAGGCAGATAAGGCCTATCTGCTTTAGCTGGTTCTCACTGCACACGCGTGCTTTGTTAGTTAGAGGAATATGTTTAGTTAAGTAAATAAAGGTTTTAAAAAATAATATGGTTTTGTGGTTGATGAATGTCTTGGCAACAAGACTGACCTAGAAGAAGAAATGAATCAAGGACGACTAAGGAGCAAGAACAGAGAAATAGAAGACCAGACACGAAGTCCACAAGACTGGGTCCAGACGCTGGAAGAAGAACGTGAGATACCAAAGATGAGCAGAAGAATGATAGAAGTAAGAAAAGAAAGGGTATACAACACGGAATGTTGAGTTCCTCAAGAACATTTTTGGGACAATTGTTTTTTTTTCTTTCCGGCGCCCATCTCCTCTCAGGGTAATATGCGACTGGTTGCAACGTGTTACAGGTAATCAGCAGAGGCAGAATGCAAGCTCTGACCTGATCAATTAAGTGTGGTAGATGCCCGATTCTCCTGATTGCAGAGCGAAAAGAACAGGAAATTACCCCAGCTGGGTTTGAACTCGGTTCGTTAATTCCATTTTCCAGCCTGGTGACCGTTAGGCTAAATCTGCATCTGCTTGTCCGGGGGCAGAATGACATCACGAGAAGGAAAATGATGTTCCTGATATAGATAGATATTGGAAAACTACAAACATAGAGAATATCTATAAAAAAAGTAAAATCAGTTGAGATGAAATTCTGTTCTGGAGATACAAGGTTGATAGATATAGACTGTGATAGATAAATTGATAGATAGATATAATGAGACTAAGATAGATAGATAGATAGATAGATAGATAGATGTCAACACACGCCCATACGTACACGTACACGCACAAACACACACTCACACACACACACACATAATTAGAGAGAGACAGAGACAGAGACAGAGAGACAGAGACAGACAGACAGACAGACAGATGGCCAAACTGAGATGAAATTCTGTTCTGGAGATGCTAGGTAGATATATATATATATAGACTGTGATAGATTAATTGATAGATAGATATAATGAGACTGAGATAGATAGATAGATTGACAGATACATACATATATATGTAAAGTCAGGCAAACACACACACACACACATATATATATATATATGTGTGTGTGTGTGTGTGTCTGTGTGTCTGTCTGTGTGTGTGTGTGTGTGTGTGTGTAAGGCACATACATACATACAAACATTCATACCTACATAGAAAAGAACGGATTAGATGAATAGATAAATAGACAGATAGATAGATGTATAGATTGAGAAAATCAGCATGTGATAGATAGATATTAGCAGACTTAAATTTGACAGGTAGATCTCTCTCTCTCTCTCTCTCTCTCTCTCTCTCTCTCTCTCTTCTCCTCTCTCTCTTTCTCTCTCTCTCTCTCTCTCTCTCTCTATATATAATATATATATATATATATGAGATAGATAGATAAATATAGGTAGATAAATAGATATTATAGGATAGATAGATAGATAAGAATAAACATGCAATTGATAGATAGATAGATAGATAGATAGATAGATAGATAGATAGATGCATTGATAGATATTTGCAGACTTCGATATATAAATAGATAGATGGACATAGATAAGAGAAAACTGAGATGGATACAAATAATCATGCTCTCTCTCTCCCCCCCTCTCTCTCACTCCCTCTCTCTCGCACACACACACACATTACACATATATATATATATATCTATATATATGTGTGTGTGATAGATAGATAGATAGATAAACCTAAGCTAAAAAGGGGTATGCTTTTTTGTCCATCTTCTTCGTCGTCTTTCCTTCTATTCTTCATTCTCTTTCCTTCCTTTTTTTCCCATTCTTTTAATTCCTTCTCGTTTTCTTCGTTTCCTCTGACAATGAAACGAGATTATTGGCCGGAAGCAAAATGACGTCTAATTTCCGATGGTGCCAGGTCACGTGTGAAGAGAACCTTGAGACGCCGGGGAAATTTCCGGAAATTGAGGTTTAACGCCGCCTGGTGCTGGAGAACGTCAGCGGCGTAGTCCCTACTCGTTGTTCCCTTGCCCTATTCAAAATGGCGACGAGAGCGAGAGAGATAGAGAGAGAGAGCGTGAGAGAGAGAGAGAGAGAGAGAGAGAGAGAGAGAGAGAGGGGGGGGGTGGATGGCCAGCCTGGCTGACAGACGATTGTCACACTCTCTGACATATCACGTCATCGTTACGTCACTTTACTTACCCTATTCTGAGAGGCTGAGGCGAGCTGCCTATTATGGAATCTTCTCAGCATGTATCTTATTTGTCAAATAATTTATTTCCCCTGTTATCGACGCTTGTAAATCTATTTCGAGTTTCAGGGTAAGGATGGGGCCACAGAACCCCCCAACGAAAAAAATAAGGAGAAAAACACCAGTATCATTCTTTCCGTAATCTGTCTCTCTCTGTCTCTCTGTCTCTGTGTCTGTCTGTCTGTCTCTCTGTCTCCGTCTCTGTCTGACTTCTTCATCGCCAAGAAAACTCCCATGACGTAGTAGCTAACGTGTGAAAAAAAGAGAAAACACCAGTATCATTTTTCAGTAATCTCTCTCTCTCTCTCTCTCTCTCTTCTCTCTCTTCTCTCTCTCTCTCTCTCTCTCTCTCCTGTCTCTGTATCTCTCAGTCCATCTTTCTCTCACGCTCTCTCTCTCTCTCTCTCTCTGTCTATGTCTGTCTGCCTGTCTTTCTCTCTCTCCTCTCTCTCTCTTTTCTCTCTTCTCTCTCTCTTTGTTCTCTCTCTGTATCTCTGTATCTGTCTCTGTCTGTCTTTCTTTCTTTCCCTCTCTCTCTCTCTCTCTCTCTCCTCTCTCTCTCTCTCTCTCTCTTTCTGTCTGTCTTTATCTCTCTGTCCATCTTTCTCTCACACTCTCTCTCTCTCTCTCTTTGTCTTCTCCCCTCTCTCTCTCTCTATGTGTCTGTCTATCTGTGCGTCTATGTCTGTATGCCTGTCTTTCTTTCTCTCTCTCTTTGTTTCTCTCTCTGTATCTCTGTCTGTCTGTCTGTCTTGCCCCCCCCCTCTTTCTCTCTCTCCTCTCTCCTCTCTCTCTCTCTCTCTCTTGTTTTTCTCTGTCTGTCTGTCTGTCTGTCTATCTATCTGTCTCTCTCAGAAGTCGCCATGAGTAATGGCTAACGTGTCTGACTTTGACATCATAGCAAGATCGAAATCTAGTCGTGCCATTAAGTTTTATTTTCTATCTAATACATCTAAAAATCAAAGTCGATGGGATCACCTAAAGTCGGTATCAGCCAGACAGCGAGGGAGTCTATATCCTTTTAATTAGCTCTAGACCAAGGAGATTGTCTCAGCATCTGAGGTGGGGTGCCATAACTACCATCAGCTCCTCACTTTACCGCACAGATCCCTGTGCTACTCATATGCTGAGTTAGCGGGGGCCGGCATCGAACCAGGATCCTTGTGATTCCTACGTGGACGCTCCACCGACTGAGCAAAACCGATCCTATTTGGACTAATACCCAAGGGAAAGGTATGAACTCTTTTATCCTCTAGCTATGGGTTAAATAGTTCCTCTAGTCTTCGATAAGGATTGCTTTAGCATTAAATAGCCCACGAAGGTTGTTATGCCATTAAACAAAGATACCAAACTAATCTAAAGTAGATGAAATTATTCGCGCAATACGATAGAGTAAAGCAATGATACATTTTCTTTTACTTGTTTTTTCTATCTTCCTTGGTTTGTTGCATAATCTATGCGGTAGCATATATTATAGACAAGTACCTGTAGAATAGGGCTTTCAAATCAGCACGTAGACGTCACTTTCCGTGGAAAAAATACAGTCATTGGTAAAACCGGAAATCTCGCACGTCACGTGATTTTGACTAAGTCAGTTGAGAGCTAGATCACGGATGAAACAGATGTGTTTCACCCAGGCTGTCAGCTCCACGCGATGAGTTAGGAAATGACAAATAAAGCTTTGAACAGCAATAAGCGTTATTAATTAATCAAGCATGCCTTAGTAAAAATAGACAAATAGATGAATAGAAAGATTTATTTTTTTTAATTACAAAAAAAAAAAAAATCACAGATATACAACTAATGACAAATCCAGTTCCCAAAGACACATATATATAAAAGACAATTAAAACAGACATACCACATACACATACTCATTCATCTTGACTCATTCCCATCATCCAACATTCTGGATCCACACCTGCATCACCATATAAACACTCCCCATCTAGAGAGAAGAAAATCCACTACCCACCCCTGCCCCTACTGACAACCTATTGTTCTCACCATTTTGAAAATGTCCTCCATTGAAGCAAGAATTATATTCGAGTCCTGAAGAAGGTCTAAATGACCGAAACGTTCGTCGACAATAAACATCCAGTTTCTATAACATCCCGTGTTTGTCTACTTTTCTCCACATATTGTCGGATTAACCTCCTCATATTTCTCCGATGCCTTAGTAAGAAAATGAAGAACTAACGAGAGGAACCAGACCAGACGTTGGCATCAAGGCCGGAGAGATGACTAGACAAGGTCGTATATACCTAACGAGAGTATATGGCATTGTAACAGGTTGGGCGTCCATTACTACTGAATAGCGAGTTCGATCCTCGTTTGATACCCCATACGTACAACCTTGTTTCAGATCCTAACTGCGGTGAACGGTTTGAGTAAATATCGATGGTGTCCAACCCAGATGCGATAGATAGTGAGCCAGTTAGTCTCGCACATCATTTATTGCCGAATAACGAGTTCGACCCTCACTGGGTGCACCATACTCGTAACCGTGTTTCCCGTCCTACCCGTGAACGGGTTTGATAAGAAAGAGCGTCCCATCCTTGTTTGATAGTTAGCAAGCTTGTCTCACACATCCATCACTACTGAATAGTGAATTCGATCCTGACTCGATACGTCATACTTGCGACCTTGTGTCACATCCTACCCGTGGTGAAATTGTTGGGTAAGAAATGTTACATAATTATTAGATTCCTAATATTTATGTACAGTAGTGTAGAAACCAAAATGACTGTTATAAGTTGCAGCTGGTGGCCTTGAAGGATGAGTGACAAGGCTTGATCCTTCCGGTGGATACCGTGAGAATCGGTGGAGAAGACCCTCTTCCGGTTTAGATTAGAAAGTGATTTGTTTAGTCAGATCGGCCAAAAACCACAACGGTGGTAAGTCGTGTAATGCACGGTGCCGACTCGATCTGCGCAGGTAGTCTGGTGGGGATTTCAGAATAAAATATGATCTAAGTTAAATCGAAGTCTTGTGTTATTATCTAAAAACTACCAATGACACAGGGCTTCTGATAAAGAGAAATCCCCAATGGAAGACCAGACACGAAGTCCCCAAGACGAAGTCCAGACGCTAGAAGAGACGCTAGAAGAATAGAAGTAAGAAAGTAAGGAAAGAGAATATACAACAGAAAGAGCGTCCTGTCCTTGTTTAATTGTTAGCAGGCTAGTCTCGCATACCCATTACTACTAAATAGTAAGTTCGATCCTCGCTGGATGTCTCATACTTAAGAACATGGGTCAAATCTTACCCGTGGCCCACGGGTTGAGTAAGTACCGTGGGCGTCCAATCGGACTGTAATGATTAGTAAGCTAGTTTCGTAGATCCATTTCTAAATATCGAGTTCAATCCACGTTGGATGTCCTGTAATTGAGACCTTGTGTCACATCCTTATTGTGGTGAACTGACTTGGTTAATATAAGGGCGATCCTTTGTGGTGAATCATTTCAAAATTATTGAATGAAAAGTTAAAAATAAACGTAAAAATATCAAATGAAAAACTCAATAGAATAGTAAATTGGTCTATGAAATTTTTAACATAAATATGAGAGAGAGATGAGAGGGGAAGAGAGAGAGAGAGAGAGGGGGGATAGAAAGTAGATAAGAACGTGTTTAACTATATAGGAACGAATGAGATATATATATATATATATAATATAGAGAGAGAGAGAGATGAGAGAGAGGGATAAAGAGATGATAGAGAGAGAGAGAGAGAGATAGATCTGAGAAAAGAGAGAGAGAGAAGAGAGAGAATATAGAGAGAGAGGGTGATAGAAAGTAGATAAGGGCGTGTTTTACTATAGGAACGAATGAGAGAGAGAATGATTTGAGATGAGAGAGAGATAGTGAAGAGAGAGGGAGAGAGAGAAAGAGAGGGAATAGAAAGTAGATAAGGCGTGTTTAACTATATAGAAGATGAGAGAGAGAATGAGAGATAGATAGATAGTAGAGAGAGGAGAGAGAGGGGGGAAAGAAAAGAGAGGGGGATAGAAAGTAGTAAAAGCGTTTAACTATATAGAACGAATGAGAGAGAAAGAGAGAGAGAGAGATATCGATAGATAGATGAGAGAAAGAGAGAAAGAGAGAGAGAATGAGAGAAGAGAGAGAGAGAAAGAGAGGGAATAGAAAGTAGATAAGACGTGTTTANTTGCATGCTGATGAAATACGTCAATTGCAAGATGGCCAGGATCAAAGCCAACCTGTCTAGGGCAACATGTCCAGTGTGTGTGTGTCTTCACAGTCTCCCCTCTACACCTATCTTCACCCACCACCCTCCAACCAACCCCCACCCGAACCCTTCTTCCGGATCTGTCCCGTCCACCAGTTTGTCGTGCGGTCCTTTCTCGTCCTCTGGTCATCCTATTGTGACCGCCGGTTGCCCGACCGCTCGTTTGTCAGACCAGAGCTTTGTCGCGCGAGCGGAGTGCCGACCGGTGCTTTTCGAGTGACGTAGAGGAAACAGCTCTTCAGGAGGTTGACAAAACACGCCATTATAAGAGCAATGTCGAGCTGTCATGAAAAGAGACAAGTATGGCTTGCCGAAGCAAAGGAGGCTGAGTGTTGACGCTGCGCAAATAACATGTCTCGCCTTATTGTGCGCGTGTTTCCTTTGATTAGAAGAGAGACGGGATTTTGGATTACGAATTGAAGACATTACGGATAATCGAACGACGCGAGATGTTAGAATTAGAATTAGAAAGTTCATCAACAGATCGAATCCGCATAAGAACTAAAATTCGGTTCGATAACCACATCCAGATAATCAGGATTTACATTTTTGCATTTTGCATTCATCTTGGATAATTTGGACGGTAAATATATATAATACAAGCCAACAATAGAATTACCTCAGAAATTTTTACATGTTTCAACTAATGTTGTTGTAGTGATTTCGAAAAAATATACATTTGCCCAACCCTCCCACACGAACAGGTATGACGCAAGGTCAATTTCTTAAGCCGGGGTTTACCAGGATTTGAATTCAGTTTTCCTTCTCCTTGACTGGTTGCCATAACCAAGTTAAGAGCTCAGCGCTGTCTAGTATTTACCCAGTAACTGTAAAGGTAAATAGAATGATCATACCTTTCCCAAAGAATATTAGCGCTATGTGAAAATGTAACTAGCTTCATCTTATGATTTGAACTCGTGTCGCCGTGTCCATTTCCTACGATAATAACCATTACACCACGGTCGAAAATGCAGTCCATCTATTTCCATCTTGTATCATTTCTTTTGTTGGTTGGTTGGTTGGTTGGTGGTTTTAACAACATATCAACGCGTCTGGGTTATGTCATGCCTAGTGGTTAGGAAGTAATATATGTTGTGTATCTATATTTATACTTTTGTAGTAATGTGGGTTTTAAAAATGTGTTAGCCTCATTGGGGATCATGTTGTATGGATGATTAGGTCATGTCTATATTCTATGGTATAATTTTATTTCCTTCAAAAAGGACAGAATGTCTTGTATATTGTGTACTTATATTACACTTTGTAGCAATTGGTTTAAAAAATGTGTTAGCCCTATTGGGGATCATGTTGTATGGTATTGATAGGTCAGGTCTATTTCTATGGTATAATTTTATTTCCTTCAAAAAGACAGAATGTCTTGTATATTGTGTATTTATATTTACACTTTGTAGCATTGGTTTAAAAAATGTGTTAGCCTCATTGGGGATCATGTTGTATGGTATTGATTAGGTTCATGTCTATATTCTATGGTATAATTTTATTCCTTCAAAAAGGACAGAATGTCTGTATATTGTGTATCTATATTTACACTTTGTAGCAATTGGTTTAAAAATGTGTTAGCCTCATTGGGGATCATGTTGTATGGTATTGATTAGGTTCATGTCTATATTCTATGGTATAATTTTATTTCCTTCAAAAAGGACAGAATGTCTTGTATATTGTGTATCTATATTTACACTTTGTAGCAATTGGTTTAAAAAAGTGTGTTAGCCTCATTGGGGATCATGTTGTATGGTATTGATTAGGTTCATGTCTTATTCTATGGTTATAATTTTATTTCCTTCAAAAAGGACAGAATGTCTTGTATATTGTGTATCTATATTTACACTTTGTAGCAATTGGTTTAAAAATGTGTTAGCCTCATTGGGATCATGTTGTATGGTATTGATTAGGTTCAGGTCTATATCTATGGTAAAATTTTATTTCCTTCAAAAGGACAGAATGTCTTGTATATTGTGTATCTATATTTACACTTTGTAGCAATTGGTTTAAAAATGTGTTAGCCTCATTGGGGATCATGTTGTATGGTTTATGATTAGGTTCATGTCTATATTCTATGGTATAATTTTATTTCCTTCAAAAAGGACAGAATGTCTTGTATATTGTGTATCTATATTTACACTTTGTAGCAATTGGTTTAAAAATGTGTTAGCATCATTGGGATCATGTTGTATGGTATTGATTAGGTTCCATGTCTATATTCTATGGTATAATTTTATTTCCTTCAAAAAGGACAAGAATGTCTTGTATATGTGTATCTATATTTACACTTTGTAGCAATTGGTTTAAAAATGTGTTAGCCTCATTGGGGATCATGTTGTATGGTATTGATTAGGTTCAGGTCTATATTCTATGGTATAATTTTTATTTCCTTCAAAAGGACAGAAATGTCTTGTATATTGTGTATCTATATTTACACTTTGAGCAATTGGTTTAAAAATGTGTTAGCCTCATTGGGGATGCATGTTGTATGGTATTGATTAGGTTCATGTCTATATTCTATGGTATAATTTTATTTCCTTCAAAAAGGACAGAATGTCTTGTATATTGTGTATCTATATTTACACTTTGTAGCAATTGGTTTATAAAATGTGTTAGCATCATTGGGGATCATGTTGTATGGTATTGATTAGGTTCATGTCTATATTCTATGGTATAATTTTTTTCCTTCAAAAGGACAGAATGTCTTGTATATTGTGTATCTATATTTACACTTTGTAGCAATTGGTTTAAAATGTGTTAGCCATCATTGGGGATCATGTTGTTATGGTATTGATTAGGTTCATGTCTATATTCTATGGTATAATTTTATTTCCTTCAAAAAGGACAGAAGTCTTGTATATTGTGTATCTATATTTACACTTTGTAGCAATTGGTTTAAAAAATGTGTTAGCCTCATTGGGGATCATGTTGTATGGTATTGATTAGGTTCAGGTCTATATTCTATGGTATAATTTTATTTCCTTCAAAAAGGACAGAATGTCTTGTATATTGTGTATCTATATTTACACTTTGTAGCAATTGGTTTAAAAATGTGTTAGCCATCATTGGGATCATGTTGTATGGTATTGATTAGGTTCATGTCTATATTCTATGGTATAATTTTATTTCCTTCAAAAAGGACAGAATGTCTTGTATATTGTGTATCTATATTTACACTTGTAGCAATTGGTTTAAAAATGGTTAGCTCATTGGGATCATGTTGTATGGTATTGATTAGGTTCATGTCTATATTCTATGGTATAATTTTATTTCCTTCAAAAAGGACAGAATGTCTTGTATATTGTGTATCTATATTTACACTTTGTAGCAATTGGTTTTAAAATGTGTTAGCCTCATTGGGGATCATGTTGTATGGTATTGATTAGGTTCATGTCTATATTCTATGGTATAATTTTATTTCTTCAAAAAAGGACAGAATGTCTTGTATATTGTGTATCTATATTTACACTTTGTAGCAATTGGTTTAAAATGTGTTAGCATCATTGGGATCATGTTGTTATGTATTGATTAGGTTCATGTCTATATTCTATGGTATAATTTATTTTCCTTCAAAAGGACAGAATGTCTGTATATTGTGTATCTATATTTACACTTGTAGCAATTGGTTTTAAAAAATGTGTTAGCCTCATTGGGGATCATGTTGTATGGTATTGATTAGGTATGTCGTTATATTCTATGGTATAATTTTATTTCCTTCAAAAAGGACAGAATGTCTTGTATATTGTGTATCTATATTTACACTTTGTAGCAATTGGGTTAAAAAATGTGTTAGCCTCATTGGGATCATGTTGTATGGTATTGATTAGGTTCAGGTCTATATTCTATGGTATAATTTTATTTCTTCAAAAAGGACAGAATGTCTTGTATTTGTGTATCTATATTTACACTTTGTAGCAATTGGTTTAAAAATGTGTTAGCCTCATTGGGGATCATGTTGTATGGTATTGATTTAGGTTCATGCTTATATTCTATGGTATAATTTTATTTCCTTCAAAAGGACAGAATGTCTTGTATATTGTGTATCTATATTTACACTTTGTAGGCAATTGGTTTTAAAAATGTTGTTAGCTCATTGGGGATCATGTTGTATGGTATTGATTAGGTTCATGTCTATATCTATGGTATAATTTTATTTCCTTCAAAAAGGACAGAATGTCTTGTATATTGTGTATCTATATTTACACTTTGTAGCAATTGGTTTAAAAATGTGTTAGCCTCATTGGGGATCAATGGTTTGTATGGGTGATTCGATCAACGGGTTTAACGCGCCTTTCAACACCGCCATTGTCACCCTCTCTCTCCACACACACACGTCGATGGTCGGACTGAATCAATGCCTGTTGCCGTGGGAGACGGTTAACGTTTAGCTTGGAAGGAGAAGGGCGATACCCGAGAAAATGATCACGGAATGGAAAGCAGGTAGAACCTGCATGTTAATTACCTACTGTTCTAGAGGGTTTACGTGAAATTCCAATGTGAATATCTATGAAGTATAACAAACACACACGCACACACACAGAAAGACATGCACGCACATATACGTACACGCATACATACAGAGAGACATGCACGCACATATACGTACACGCACACATAGTACGTACACACACGAACATACAACAAACCCACACTCATAAAGCGAGGAAACTGGGATATATATATATGTATCCTATAAAACGAATTGTGATATATATATCCAATAAAACGGAAGGAACACTCTCTGGTTGCCTTTACATATATACATATGCATCTATTTATCAGTCGAATAGTCGAGTGGTTAAGATGCCGATTGATGACAAATCGATCGGGTTTCTATCCCGGCTGCAGGTAGCCTGTAAATGTCTAACTACACTAAAGAGATATGATACGTCGAATCACGATGAGTGTGAATGACTATATATATATATATATATATATATATATATATATTAAGTTGTAAGGGTTACGCGTAAGCCTGGAATATTTGTGTTATAAAAAATAAAAATGCTGAATAAATGGTGAATGTAGGTGTTCAAAATAGACTAAAATTGTGTTGTGTTCATCTGTATTTCCTATATATATATATAATATATATATATCAGGAGTAAAGTCGCTTGACTGACCTATTGGCGGTATCAGGATATATATATATCTTATTATAATGGAGATTGTGTGTTTTTATGTCTGTAACCGAAACTATATTCCTACTCAAGTCACAATTCTCTTAGCTATTGACATCACATTCTCCATGATTTTATTTTTATCTAAACCTCAATTATTAATAAATTGTCTTACATTATTAATACTGTTAACTATGTCTACATACTAACAACATGCAATTATATTTATATATACAACAAAATAGCGCTTTACAATGTGAACGGGAAGGTTAATTTGCATATTAATATTAAAAAATCAAATTTAATAAATATGTGCTTAGTATTATTGATTTCTAACTGTTTGGTTTTATTTTAATGAATATAAGCAAAAATCTCTTCAATGAATCTTAAATAAAATCCATTAACAAGATAAAATAACTCATTTTATTCTTTACTTCCTCTTTTAACTAAATACTTAAATTAGAAAAAATAACAATGAAAGATGAGATTGATGGAAGAGTAAGTTTCAGTTGTTCAATTTTTTATTATACTCCCTCTGTTTCAAATCTTTTACTATACTCCCTCTGTTTCAAATCTTTTATTATACCCCCTCTGTTTCAAATCTTTTTATCTGTATTCTTATTTAGTTTCATTAGCCTTTCTAATTTAATACAATATTTTATTACATTAAAACTTAAATACTTGCAATTTGCTAGTATATATATATATATATATATATATATATATATATATATAGGGTGACCAAAAAAACAAAAAAACAGACCTGACTTTCTTAAAAAAGTCTGTTTTTTTATCACCCTATTATTATTATTATTATTATTATTATTAGCAAATTTATGCACCCTCCGGGTGCAAGTTTTTAAGTTTTGATATAATAAAATATCATGTTAAATTAGAAAGGCTAATAAAACTGAATAAGAATGCAGATAAAAAGATTTGGAACAGAGGGGCTATTATCGAAAAATAGAACAGCTTTGAAACTAACTCTTCCATCATTTTCCATCACTCCCGTCTTTCATTGGTAAATTTTCCTAATTTAACACTTTACTTAAAATAGGAAGTAAAGGATAATATTACAGTTATTTCTTCTTCTTAATGAATTTCTTTTAAGATTTATCTCAGAGATTTTTGCTCATATTCAATAAGATAAAACCAAACAATTAGAAATCAATAATACTTAGCATATATTTATTAAAATCAATTTTTTAAAGATCAATATGCAAATTAGCCTTCCCATTCACACTGTAAACCACTATTTTCTTGTATATATAAAAACAATTGCGTATTATTAGTATGTAGATATGGTCAACAGTCTTAATAATGTAAAACAATTTTATTATTCATTCAGGTTTAAATAAAAATAAAATCATGGAGAATGTGATGAAAATAACTAAGGGAACTGTGAATTGAGTAGTAATATAGTTTCTATTACAGACAGACAAACACACAATCTCCATTATAATAATAAGATTATTATTATTAGGATTATCGTTTTTCCCACCCGCGTAAGCTGGTGGTTCACTAGAATCTGAGTGTGTGTATTATTTCGTCTCTTTTAGTTAAGAAATAACAGAGACCAAATATTAATTGAATCGATTGTTTGTGTCGTTATTTACTTTCCTTACATATTGTTACACATTTTGTCGGATTTGTCTGAATCTGTTGTTTTCTTCACACACACACACACACACACACACACACACACACACACATATATTATATATATATATATATATATATAATGTATATACGTATATACATATGAGGAAATAACCGATTGGTTAAAATACAACAAAATGTTTATTAAAAGTTGAGGAATAAAAGTGGATAAAACACATATAATTTCTTCATTCAATTGATATTTCAGTTCGGTGTATTAACGAAGCTTTATCATAATGTTGATACACCGTTAATACACCAAGGCGAAATATTAATTGAATGAAGTTGTTTGTGTTTTATCCGCTCTATTATTCCTCAACTTTTACTCATATATATATATATATATATATATATATATATATATAAGTAAAGAAATAACAAAAGACTTAGAGATTGAGCATTATAGTCTATTTCAGGGAGCTATAAATAGACTATAATGCTCAATCTCTAAGTCTTTTGTTATTTCTTTACTTATATATTTGCTCTGTGACTCTAATATTAAGAGCACACATTGAGCTCTCAAACTGCGACCAGTTTTTTTAGATAAACTATTGTGTCGTATGGAAGATTTCTTCTCTGGAATTTTGGATTATATATATATATATATATATATATATATATATATATATATATATATATAAAGTGATAGATGAATAGATAGATAAGTTGAGATAGAGAAATTTAACTCACTCTCTCTCTCCTCTCTCTCTCTCTCTCTCTGTGTCTCCCTCTCTCTCTCTCTCTCTCTTTCTCTTTGTCTCTATTTTTCTGTGTAAATGTCATAAAGATAAGCACTAAAATATTAATCTCTACTATATTAAACTTCAAACGAACCCCCCCCCCCCCCATTTATTGGACCGGAAACATAAGTAGTGAGATTTTAGATATCACCGTTCCAGCAGATGTAAGAATGAAAAGGAAAGAGAGTAAAATAGCTACTAAATATTTGGATTCTAGAAGAACAAAAAAAAAAAAAAAAAAAAAAAAACAACTACAAAAAAAAAAGAATAACGATCATAAATGTGACATTTATACCCAGCATTATTGGCATACTCGGTACAGCACTAAAAATCATTTATTAAAAAATTTGGAGTTGATGGAATCTGAGGAAGAGTTGACAACAGCATCATTAAAAAAAAAATACTAAGGAGGGTGCTGAAGGATTTAAAAGGATTGCTCTCACATGACCCCGTGTAAAAGCCAGCAGTTACTACTGATGTAAAGATTAACGAGTACAATAAAAATATTTGCTTATATACAAAAAATATTACGGAGGCGCGAGGCGTAATGTTTAGAGTCGTAGGAAATGAACTCATTGACGCGACTATATACTATGTATTCTTCTTCTTCTTCTTTGGAAGTTCGTCGCTGACGACGATGACGTCACTCCATGTCTTCAACAGTTGTGTACCCTCCTGGTGCGGTCGCACACATTGCAGGGGAGATTCCCATCTACATTTGGTTGTTCATGATGACGAAGATGTCGCCGTTCTGCAGTCCTATTTATCTCATTATAGAGCTGCTAAGCACCTGTGCGGCAGGCGTCTCGCCAAGCCTGTCTGTTGGAGACCAGATCTTCCACGCTTGAAGCTGTTAGATTTCTTCAGCGTTGTCATGGACATGCTAGTGTGGGTCGCCCACCTACATTGACCAACTATGCGAGAATGCTGGTTGCTGCGCAGAAGACCTCCCAGGGGCAATGAGTGATAGGGGAAGGTTGGCGAGAGATTGTCATGGATATCCGTGATGCGTGCTCGACATGGTGATGATGAAAGATGAAAATATAGTACTTACTATATATATAGTTGAAGATTATTTCTCTGAATGTTTGAGATGAGGCTTGAAGATTAGTATTATCTGCGTTATTCGGACTATTGTCCCCATATTCATTGTTATTTGTACAACGTTTCGGCCGATATGCCCTCCGGCCTACTTCAGGTATTTCTTGTCGGACTCGGGAACCTTCTCGGACTCGGGAACCTTCTTTTCGAACTCGGGAACTTTCTTGTCGTAATCGGGAGCCATCACGGAACTTTGAACCTAACCCTTTATTTATTCCACGGGGGTATCCTGTTCTCATTCCGCTAACCATAGCTGGAGTAGGAGTTGTGTTAATTATTTTTCTATCTAACTGCGTCTACTCAGGATTGAACTCGGGATCTAACTGCTTTCATGATGAAAATAATCAATCAATCAAATTTTGGCACCACACTATTTGGACACTTCTCGCCTATCACACAAACAATCCGAGTAAGACGAACAAGTAATGCTGGACAATGTTTGAGAAGTAAGAACGAACTCCTAAGGGACATTCTCTTCTGGACACATACAGATGAACACACCAGTCCAGGCCGATCAGCAAAAACTTACATTGGTCAGCTCTGTGCGGATTCTGGGTGCGTTTAGGAGAACCTTTTAGGGGCGATATAATTATGTAAGTTAATTTAACATCATACACACACGAGGAGTACACGTGATGAAATAAAACCCGAACACTATTAATAACGGATATTCGTTTGGATGTCATTACAAGGCGATTCATCTGAGGAAAAGCATATAATGTTTGGAAACTGACGGTAATGAATCGACCATTAATGTTAGAATATAATGATTATTAATACAGCACTTACAACAGTAATCGAGCTCAATATTTTCCTTCTTCCAATTAAAAAAACACACACACATATATATATATATATATATATATATATATATATATATATATATCCTGTAGTTAGGATCTTTCCATGTGTGGTTTAATCAAGCTCTTGCAGGTAAAACCTTACTGAGAGCTCAATGGGCCTAGTGTCAGTGAGTGTACGGACAGAGCAGCATATTCAATAAATGAAGGAAAAAACTTTAAATTTGCTTCATTACAATAATTTATTTCAACCGCATTACTGCAGAATCTTCAGATAATTGCAAAAACATGACTCCTATTAATGTAATGAAGCAAATTTAAAGTGTTTTCCTTCATTTATTGATTTGTTTGTTTTGTTTTACGGCATATCAAACTCAGTGGGTCATTTAATGCCGATAAAGTTTTGAAATAAATCAATTCTTAAAGGATAATACAATTCTTTTATAAATACATTTTTCTATTTAACCCATAGATGAGACCCTAACAGGTACCACCACTCCGGGTCAGAGTGGACCAGGGAGCAATGGTGATGAAGGTATGCTCCACATTCCCTAAACCTCTAAAACTGGAACCTCACCATCAGATAGAGTTTAACGTCATTCCCAGGACATGTAGACCCGCAGCCACCGCCTTCTAGCACCCATATGATAAAAGGGGATTGGGGCTTGCCATAAGGGCAATAGGGTTGGGAAAATCATATAGGTGCTAGGGTTTGATGTGACCAGCCGATTGATCGGGGGGCCTCTCCGACCGCCCGTCTAGCCAAGATAGGGCCAAAGTTCATTTATTGAGTATATATATATATATTATATATATGTGGGGGGGAGTGCATTGTGTGTGTGTGGAGAGAGAGAGAGAGAGAGAGAGAGAGAGAGAGAGAGAGAGAGAGAGAGTCCTGGAAATCCGTGCTGTCAGCACCACTTGATGATGATCATGATGAGCATGATGATGTTGAAATTTAGATTCAGCTTTATATTTAGCTTTAGGGAGAGAAATGAAATCTCTAGAAATATCTAGCAATCGGGAAAAAATCAAATTGTAATTACGAACCAACGACTGAATTCTGTCAAATCAGTTAATTAAATGGCTAGAAATATGTAAAGGAATTTTTTTTAAAGACACAACAAAAACCCAAACAACAAAAAACCCAAACAACAAAAAACAGAAACAAAATGTAGAGTCAGAAAAAGAAAAATTATAATCGCAGAAAAATCCCTTGAAAGGCCATTCTGAAGACCCGCATCTACCCCCCCCCCCCTTTGCCCCCCCCTTCTCCCATTCCGTGCCAATTTTCATCTCAAACAAACCTCCCCCCCCCCCAATACCCAAAACATGCACTGGGTTTGTTTTCCGATTCATGTCAAGACACAGATAAGACAAATAAAACAAGTACATTAGGGAACATTTTTAAGCTTGTCAAGAAAAAAAAGATGAAAGACGAGCTGAAAATAAATCATGAATTATCTTGTGACCCCCCGCCCCCTTCAAAGGCTGATTCTCGCCTTCTCCCCCCCCCAGGGTGAAGTGATTTCGTCTTTGGGGAGTTGGCAATATCAACACATTGGCACTTCTAAAACATCTCAAAGACGAACTACTATTATAAATGACGAAATGGTACCCCTAGGCGCTAAATACGCCTGTTCAACAATTTATTACTTACCGACAACTTTGTCATTACTAAAAACCCTTTTCTTTTGTTGTTGTTGTTGTTGTTGTTGTTGTTGTTCCCTTTTTTAAACTGCAATCTCTATTACAAACAAATATATGCACCCTCCGGGTACCAGTATTTAAGTTTTAATGTAATAAAATATTTTTTTAAATGTAATAAATGTAAATGAATTTTTTGAAAGACATAACAAAAACCCAAAACAAAATCGACCACAACCGTTATCCCGCCCTGTCGGTTAGGGCGTTAGAATGCACCGGCTGCACCTCTGCAGAGGGGTAAGACTCCCCAATGGGGCCACCTGTTGGCCGTGGGTGGCGACCCGTGATGCTTAAGGATAGAACCCAGGTGGATGAGCAGTTCATGACATGCAATACTCCACTTTGGCACTATCTAAGGCTAGACAGGCGGTCGAAGAGACCCCCTCCGATCAATCGGCTGGTCACGTCAAGCCCTAGCACCTATATGATTGCCCCATCCCTATTGCCCTTATGGCAAGCCCCAACCCCTTTTTATCATATGGGTGCTAGAAGGCGGTGGCTGCGGGTCTACGTGTCCTGGGAATGACGTTAAACTCTATCTGATGGTGAGGTTCCAGTTTTGGAGGTTTGGGGAATGTGGAGCACCCCTTCATCACCATTGGAGCAATGGTGATGAAGGGGTGCTCCACATTCTGACCCGGAGTGGTGGTACCTGTTAGGGTCCCATCTATGGGTTAAATAGAAAAATGTATTTATAAAAAAATTGTATTATCCATTAAGAATTGATTTATTTCAAAACTTTATCGGCATTAAATGACCCACTGAGGTTGATATGCTGTAAAACAAACCAAACCACAACCACAACCAAAACAAAAAACAGAAACAACAAAAAACAGAAACAAAATTGTAGAGTCAGAAAAGAAAATTATAATCGCAGAAAAATTCCTTGAAAGGACATTCTGAAATTTCATATAGGGCCTACGGCTTTGTAATTTACCGGTTTCTCACAAGTTATAACCGAGCGTTACATGGAAGATCAATTTACCTAAAACTTGTGACTAGGGCCTAGTACCTGTAAAGTCCCCTCTCGGGGTTACGCATTTCCCTTTTTTTTCAACTTCTGCCCTTTTCTTTCCTATTGGTGTTGGGAGTATGTAAAAAAAAAGGGGTAGAAGGACTGGTGATGTACCGGTTGGAGCTACTGGTTCGGTTGCGGGAGACTAAAACACGAGACCAGAAATGGATATAGTTTCCTGTCGGAAGTTGTAGGGTGAGCAGGTTACCAACGCCTATAAAATAGGTTTTCCTCCTCACCCAACCACTTCTAATACTTACTGCTATTACTACGGCTAGTTACTTCTGTGCTGCCGCTGATCAAGTGAGAGTGGTCCTTCAAGACCAACTACTGCATTTGCTCCCAGTTCAGCAACCACTGTGCTGCAATCCACCACTTAACATTAGCTACATAAATGAGAGTAACCTCCCCTTGTTTCTTTCACTTTGAGGGAGCCGTTTTTTTTGGTCGGCTGTTGGAATCTGTGCTGCCGCTGATCAAGCAAAGTCCTGACTACTTCACCTTAGAATAGTTAATGGCTTAGGTGAGAGTGGTCCTTTAAGACCAACTAGCTTTGCTCCCGTTGATTCAGCAACGGTTACATATATTGAATTAGAAAGGCTAATGAAACTAAATAAGAATACAGATAAAAAAAAGATCTGAAACAGAGGTGGGTATATTTAAAAAAATAGAACAACTGAAACTTACTCATCCATTACCCGCGTCTTTCATTGCTAAATTTTCCTAATTTAACTATTTAGTTAAAATAAGAAGTAAAGAATAAAATTATTTTAAAATAAATCGGCCGCTGTATCCTCCGGCCTAATATCTACCACTTAAGAAATTGACCTTGTGTCATATCCTGCTCGTGCGGAGGGGTTGGTAAATATATATATGATAGAATAGGTTGGGGTTGCAGGTCGGGGCAATCATCTATATATTTATCAAACTCCTACGAACGAGCAATATGTGAGACAAGGTTAATTTCTTAAGCAGAGTTCAACAGGTTTGAATTCAGAGTTTTCCTTCTCCTAGACCGGTTGCCTACCCAAGGATAAGGAGCCAAGTCTTCCCTACTATTTATCCATAGCTGGAAGGAGAGTAGGATTCATACCTTTCCCAAGGGTATTAGCGTTAAGTGAAATGCAATTACCACATCCAGGATTTGAACTCGGGGCGACGAGTCCATTTCCCATGACTTGGTAATAAACTACGTGACTTAGGCAAGTCTATAAATTCAAGTCGGCAATTGGAGTACACCTTATATACACAAAATATGTGGAGGTACGTGGTCTAATGGTTAGAGTAATAGGAAATGGACACGTCGACCCGAGTTCAATTCCTTGTGTCACATCCTGCTCGTGTTGGTAATATATATTATATATATATATATATATATATATATATATATATATACACACAAAATATGGACATCTCCCCTGGTGTAATGGTTAGTGAGCTAGATCTGCAGAGTATTGTTAGTGAGTTCGATTCTCACAGGATGCCCCATAATCTGACCTTGAGCCACATCTAAGCTATGCTTAGTAAATATGTATATTCACAAAATATTCCAACAGCCGACCAAAACAGACGGCTTCCTCAAAGTGAAAGAAACCAGGGGAGGTTACTCTCATTTATGTAGCTAATGTTAAGTGGTGGATTGCAGCACCGCTTATATACACAACATAATCAAACAGAAAGAAGTACAAATTAATTCCTGTGGTCGGTCTCTGACTCTGATAACTAAGCAAAAATCGTGAGTGGGAAGCGTGTGACTGCCGACTCGACGAATCGGCCAACAGTGATTTACTGAATGGGTTGGGCACGACGGTATGAGGATACACGCCTGTCTGATTAGAGATAAGCATTGCTTAAATCTGCCATTCATTCCACCGACCTTTGACCCCTTTCAAAATATGCCCTTCTGTAATAATCCCCCTTCCTTTCCCCTACCCACCGGATGATGCTACCGGCTTGCTTTCTGTTGAGCTATAAATTAGACGTAATGAATTTGATCTTCACTGCATACCACGTACGTGCGATCCTGTTTTGTACTGTACTAAGCTTGGTAAAAGTTAGGTGCGTTGCACTAGAGCAGGGATCACCATTTTTTTTTTTCACGCCGGGCTAGATGATTGAAAACATAACGAGCATTGGCCTCATTATTATTGTGTTCAATACTTTCTAGCCAGAACGAAGGCTCTGAGAAAAAGATGTACAGCAAATTTTCTCTTTCAATGTTATATTTTTAATCAAAATTAATTTATAAAATAAATAATTTTGTGAAAAATAAGTATGCAGTGAATCTTAACTTAAATCGCAAGTATTTCTTTCAAAGCAGATCGCTTCAAGTTAAACATTCTGATCAATTGTAATTTTATTAACATCTTATATACATATATATATATATATATATATATGAATTTAACATTTTTGAAAAAACAAACGATGTTTATAATTGCTGACAGAAATCTGTTTCGACCGCTTTAATAGATCGGTCTTCATCAAGAGCAACATATGAGAGAAAGACGAGATGAAACAACCGTTAGAAGAAAGGGTACAAACAAGACGCTATTATTCAATGATGGAATTTTAAAAAATGCGTGTTCTGTGTTAAAAATAAAATAAATTTAAAAAAAATCAGAAACATTATAGTTCATAATAAAACTCAAAAGAGTTTGATGTAAAATTATATAAAAGTGTATAATGAGTATCAAAATTGTTCATGATATAACGGTTATTTATCCCGTTTATTTATCTTCTAACGGTTATTTATCCCGTCTTTCTCTCATATGTTGCTCTTGATGAAGACCGATCTATTAAAAAGGTCGAAACAGATTTCTATCAGCAGTTATAAACATCATTTGTTTTTTCAAAAATGTTAAATTCATACTGTCAGATTAACTTCCATTTATTTTCATATATATATATATATATATATATATATATATATATATATATATATATTGAAAATATAGGGTTTTCCATTTCCAAAAATGTTTGTCTCATAACCTTTGACCTATTCATTGCTTCACAGTAGCTCTTTGAAAATTACCTGTGTTTTTCAAGCAGTCGTAACAAGTGAAAAGCTCACACGCACGAAACTTTGTAACCTACCTGCAATAGTCAAGTCCATAAAGATTTAGTAAGCTTATCATGATATTTAAATTTAAATGGCATCAGAACGTCTCGCGTTCCGTACGTTTTAACAAACAAATTCAAGTACCGTCGGCGGGCCTGATAAAATGCCCCCGAGGACCGGATCCGGCCCACAAGCCGTAGTTTGGTGATACCTGCCCTAGAGTAATGATTAATGAGCTAGCATTGATAGCTGTTAATATTGTTGTAGCATTAGCATGGCTGCACCCCTTGGACTCTAACGAAGCGCCGACAGAGTAAGCTAGATGAGAGCTGCACACGAATACTGGGTCTGATATTAAAACAAATCGTTGAAACAACACCCTACAAGAAAGCAGTTGTACGGCCACTTGCCGCCTATCACACAAACCCACCGAATGAAAAAAAAACAAGACATGCTGGGCCCTGCTGGAGAAGCAAGGATGGACTCATAAGTGACGTTTTTCTATGGAATCAGCACATAGCCACGCTAGTCCAGCAAAGACCTACATTGACTATCTCTGCATGGATACTGGATGCTGCTCAGAGGACCTCCCGAGACCGATGAATTATATATATTTACCAACCCCTCCGCACGAACAGGATGTGACACATGGTCAATTTCTCAAGCGGAGTTTAACAGGTTTGAATTCAGAGTTTTCCTTCTCCTAGACCGGTTGCCTAACCAAGATTAAAGAGCCCAGTCTGCCCTACTATTTACCCATAGCTGGAGGGAGACTAGGATTCATACTTTTCCTAAGGGTATTAGCGCTAAGTGAAATGTAATTACCACATACAGGATTTGAACTCGGGGCGACGAGTCTATTTCCCATGACTTTAACCATTACACCATACGCTATATGGAATTATGGCTCTCTGAATATAAAGCAAAAACCAAAGATGAGTACACATAGACGTACAACATCACTTATACCCTAACCTCCAGGAATAAAGTAACCCCAGACAGGTTGAGATGCCATTAAAATCCATTAAGCAACCAACCAAATTAAAAGATGAATTTATATATGCAAGTTGTCCAGTTAATTTCATTATAATTATTTGAGAATCTTGTTAAAGTCTATTAATAATGGAGATTCGCTTCCGTTTTTTGTCTGTAACAAAAACTACGTCACTGCTTACGTCACATTACCCAAAATTGTCATAACATAGAATAAATACACTCAAAATTTGAGCATGCAACACTAGACGGTCCTCATTGTTTTTTAAAACTAGTTTTAATAAATACGTGACTGGTATTATATATCTATATATAATTTGTTTTATTTTAATACATATTTAAAGTTTTGCATTTTTTTGTTTTATAATATTAATTGTTTTATTTTTTAATTTTTTAATGAATTTGATGATTTTACTTACTTAGGGTACAAACTCGCTGACATTGACTTTTTTACTCCCACCCTTATTATAGCAATGATGCCGCTGAATCATTTACTTAAAAAATGTACAGGGGGATACAAATTCACTAACTCACAAGAAAAGATAAACCACCTTATGTACATGGATGACATAAAAAAATTTGCAAAAAATGAAAAAGAATTAGAGAGCCTAATACAAACTATTAGAATATATAGCCAGGATATAGGGATGGAATTTGGAATTGAAAAATGTGCTATGCTAGTAATGCAACGGGTGAAAGAAAACTAATGCATGGAATACAACTGCCAAATCAGGATACTATAAAATCACTTGATGAAAATGGAAGCCACAAA
Organism: Doryteuthis pealeii; assembly: GCA_023376005.1. Taxonomy (NCBI): domain Eukaryota; kingdom Metazoa; phylum Mollusca; class Cephalopoda; order Myopsida; family Loliginidae; genus Doryteuthis; species Doryteuthis pealeii. Next base: position 100,772,392 of record CM042156.1, read on the forward strand.
TACTTAGGAATTTTAGAAGCGGACAATATCATGCAAGCAGAAATGAAAGGAAAAGTTAAAAAAGAATATCTCAGGAGAACTAGAAAACTTCTAGAAACCAAACTTAACAGCAGAAATCTGATTAAAGGAATCAATACCTGGGCTGTCCCTATTATAAGATACTCAGGACCATTCTTAAAATAGACAAGAAGAACTCAGACAGATTGACCTAAGAACGAGAAAATTAATGACCATATTTTTATATTTTGTTCTAGTCTTGATAAAGACTTTTCTTACAAAAAACATACATGGGATAAGCAACTTAGTTAAGCATTCCCATATACGAAACAGTTAATAAAATTAATTCAATAACCTTAGAAAATATATAATAATCTTATTTTAGTATTATTTGGACTAGCAAATATATGCACCCTCCGGGTGCAAGTATTTAAGTTTTAATGTAATAAAATATTATATTAAATTAGAAAGTCTAACGGAACTAAATAAGAATACAGATAAAAAGATTTGAAACAGAGGGAGTATAATAAAAGATTTGAAACAGAGGGAGTATAATAAAAAATGGAACAACTGAAACTTACTCTTCCATTACTCTCGTCTTTCATTGTTATTTTTTCTAATTTAACTATTAAGTTATAAGAGGAAGTAAAGAATAAAATGACATTTATTTTATCTTATTAATGAATTTCATTTAAGATTCATTGAGGAGATTTTTGCTTATATTCATTAAAATAAAACCAAACAGTTAGAAATCAATAACACTGAGCACATATTTATTAAATTCGATTTTTTAATATTAATATGCAAATTAGCCTTCCCGTTCACACTGTAAACTGCTATTTTGTTGTATATATAAATATGATTGCATGTTGTCAGCATGTAGACATAGTTAACAGTATTAATAATGTAAGACAATTTTATTAATAATTGAGGTTTAGATAAAAATAAAATCATGGAGAATGTGATGTCAATAACTAAGAGAATTGTGACTTGAGTAGTGATATAGTTTCGGTTACAGACTGAAAAACACACAATCTCCATTATAATAAGATTATTCGGACTATTGTCCTCATTTTTATTGTTATCTGTACAACGTTTCGACAGATGTGCACTCCGGCCTTCTTCACGTATTTCTTGTCGGACTCGGGAGCCTTCTCGAACTCGGGAACCTTCTTTCCGGACTCGGAAGCCTTTTCGAAAGTCACAGTTAACTCTAGGCTGCAGGTTCAATCCTGGTCAAGGGCGACAGTAACGTAGAATAATAATTAACACAGCTTAACATGTACCCCAGCTATGGTTAGCGGAATGAGAACAGGATACCCTCGTGGATTGAATAACGGGTTGGTTTCAAAGTTCCGTGATAGCTCCCAATTATGACAAGAAGCTTCCCGAGTTCGAAAAGAGGGTTCCTGAGATTATGCTATTTCTTTGAATTTTTGAGATGAGGCTTGATAATTTAGATTATTTGATCATTCGGACTATTGTCCTCATCTATATTGTTATCTTGAGTTCGTGAAGGCTCCCGAGCCCGACAAGAAATACGTTAAGGAGGCCGGAGGACACATCGATCAAAAGGTTGTACAGATAATAAAAAAGATGAGAACAATAGTCCGAATAATACAGATAATACTAGTTATCAAGCCTCATCTCAAAAAACTTTTTTTAAAATCATATTAAAAAAATTCAAGTAAGTCTCTATATCTCCGAAAATGCCAGAAACTCTAACATTGTGATTTTTTCGGGAAAATATAAAGAAAAAATGAAAAGATGAATACAATATAGGTTAAATAGAACTTTACGCACCTAATTTCAACCATCGTATGTCACTCCGCTGAAAGAAAAAATACTAAAATTCAGGGAATTAACCGAATTTAATAAAATTTTCAGGGTTGATATATTAATGAAAAAAAATATATAATGCCCCAGTTATTTTATTTAAAAAATTTTACATTTTTTCAGGTCAGTTAACTTTGAACCACGTATCTTTGAGAATCTGTGTTACGCCTCAAAGATACGCAGTACAAGGTTAATTGATCTGAAAAAATGTAAAAGTTTTTAAATAAAATAACTGGGACATTATATCTTTTATTCCTAAATATATCAACACTGAAAATTTCATTAAATTCGGTTAATTCCCTGAATTTTGGTATTTTTTTCTATCGGCATGATGATATACGATGGTGGAATTTATGTCCGTTACGTTCGATTTAACCCAATATAGAGTTGATTCTAATATACAAGTTGTCCAGCGAATTTCATTGAAGGTATTTGAGGACCCGACGATTTTTAAGAAGCTTGACTTCTGATCTCTTTATCAATCTCTCATATTTTTGCATTTTCCCTTGTACTCAGACCCCCCCCCCACAAACACACACTCACCGCCCGCTTTAATCTCGACTGGTTGGCCGTCAGCTTGATCAGAGGGGGGGGTGAGTAAATTAATTGCTTTCTCGTTGTGAAGACCATCGAACCACGCATCTTTGAGAATCTGTGTTACGCCTCAAAGATACGCAGTACAAGGTTAATTGATCTGAAAAAATGTAAAGTTTTTAAAATAAAATAACTGATGCATTATATCTTTTATTCATTAATATATCAACACTGAAAATTTCCTTAAATTCGGTTAATTCCTTGAATTTTGGTATTTTTAAAACTTTCGGCATGATGATATACGATGGTGGAATTTATGTCCGTTACGTTCGATTTAACCCAATATAGAGTTGTTTCTAATATACAAGTTGTCCAGCGAATTTCATTGAAAGCTTGAGATGAGGCTTGATAATTTAGATTATTTTGATTATTCGGACTATTGTCCTCATCTATATTGTTATCTTGAGTTCGTGAAGGCTCCCGAGTCCGACAAGAAATACGTTAAGGAGGCCGGAGGACACATCGATCCAAAGGTTGTACAGATAACAATAAAGATGAGGACAATAGTCCGATTAATACAGATAATACTAGTTATCCATCTGATTATTTTCAGGAGGTGCAGATATGATATGAGGACCCGACGATTTTTAATAAGTCTTTCCTTTCAACATATTTCAACTGACCTTTCCTCTGTCTATCATTCACGAACACTTTTTTTCACTGTTTTCCAACCTTGTCACTTATTGTGACCTTTCGACCGCAGCTTGACTTCTGATCTCTTTATCAATCTCTCATATTTTTGCATCTTCCCTTGTACTCAGACCCCCCCCCATACACACACTTACCGCTCGCTTTAATCTCGACTGGTTGGCCATCAGCTTGATCATGGGGGGGGGAAGAGTAAATTAATTGCTTTCTCGTTGTGAAGACCATCGAAGGTTAGTGAGTGCAATGCGGACGTTAACGATAAGGTAGAAAGCGGGAAAAAAAGGTGGCGGGGGTGGGAGGCAAATGAGTGCATTGAGTGCACAGTATAATAATTTCGGGGGAAACTAGATACGCATCTCTGCAAAGTGGATGAAGTTAAATAAATATACGATCAAAATTTATTTATTATTATGTCAGCCTGTTTCTATGGCGTTACGGAAAAATCTGAGACGGTTATAAAAACTGCAGAAAACTTCAAATTCCAGAGATATTTCGATAGGAATGAAATCCGATATATATATATATATATATATATATATATATATATATATATATATATGAAATTAAGGTAATTTGCTTCAGAAGCATTGTTGAGTTAGAATATTTATTATTTATTAGTACAAAATAAATTATTATAATTATTATTATTATTATTATTATTATTATTATTATTATTATTATTATTATTATTAGCAAAATAAAAAACACCGGCGATGTAAATATAGATTTTTGAAACATATTGCCTAAAGGGGTAAGAGTTAAAAATTTAATGTCAGCGAGTTTGTACCCTAAGTAAGTAAAATCATCAAATTCATTAAAGGATTAAAAAATAAAACAATTTGAAATGTAAACTTTAAATATGTATTAAAATAAAACAAACTATATATAGATATATAATACCAGTCATGTATTTATTAAAACTTGTTTTAAAAAAACAATGAGGACTGTCTAATGTTGCATGTTCAAATTTTGAGTGTATTTATTCTATGTTATGACGATTTTGGGTAATGTGACGTAAGCAGTGACGTAATATTTGTTACAGACAATAACCGGAAGCGAATCACCATCATTAATAGATATTTTTTTGCTTGAAAGCAGTTACAATGCGTATATCGTATAAAATTCGATAATTAATGAAAATAATCATGACAAGCGAACTCGGCAAATATTGTCCACTACGTATTTACCCTTGACAAGCTAATTTCGCATATATCGTTTGCTGCGTATCGGTGGCCCAGTGGTAAAGTCTCTGACTTTGCGTGTTGAGTTCCCGGTTTTGATTTCTGTCGGAGGGAAATCGTAAGTATATGAGACTTAATAAAGTTGAAACGGCTGCTGTACGATATTCTATGTAGGGGGCGATATTTACCGTGTTCGCTTGTCATGATTATTTTCATTAATCATCGAATTTTATACGATATACGCATTGTAACTGCCTTCAAGCAAAAAATATGAATAATAATTAATATAATATATAATATATATATATATATATATATATATATATATATATATATATATAATTTCTAAATTTCGACAATATGAAGAAGAAGAAAAAGCTCCCGGCTTTATAATTTGTAATTACATAATATAAAATTTCCCTAGAGAAAAAATATATGTAAAAAAAAAGAAAAGACCAAATCATCTGCACCTCCTGAAAATAATCAGATAGTAATATGAAAATTGACAAAAGAAAAAAATACTGTTATAGTTGCCTAAGTTGAATATACTAAAGTGTTCAATAGAAAAAGTAGAGCTAATAAGTAGAGTCAGAATTAACCTGATGATCCGTTAGGAGAAACCTACGTAGATACTCTCATGTAGTAAGGTCTCGTATCCCAAGTCTGTGAGTTTCTGGACAGTCAATATTGCAACATGTGATAAATAACTAGTGAGCAAAGATCCCGTCAAAAATTAGCAGAAGGGAGTGAGGAAACGAACCGTGTGGGAAGGAACCGTGGAATTGATGTGGGTGTGTCTGTTGGTAAATACCTAGCTGGCAGAGATCCCGTCAAAAATTTCCGCACAAATCAGATGAGCCAAGCAGTACTACTCATGTGCTGAGTTGGCGGAGACTCGTATCGAACCGGGGACCTTGCGATTTCTAGGCGGATGTTCTACGGACTGAGTTAAATGGGGCCCATTACAGCACTTAAATAAATTGACCTTGTGTCACATCCAGTCCGTTGTGGAAGGTATGGTTTGGTAAATACCTAGCTAGCAGAGATCCCGTCAAAAATTTAAATCAGATCACCCAAGCTGTGCTGAGTTGGCGGGAGACTCGTATCGAACCGGGGACCTTGCAATTTCTAGGCGGATGTTCTACGGACTGAGTTAAATGGGGCCCATTACAGCACTTAAATAAATTGACCTTGTGTCACATGCAGTCCGTTGTGGAGGGTACGGTTTGGTAAATACCTAGCTAGCAGAGATCCCGTCAAAAATTAGTTTGAAGGGAGTGATAAAAGAGATTGGGCGAGGGAACGAACCGTGGAATTGACTGTAAGAAGAAGGAAAAAAATCATTAAAATACTTTCAGATAAGCTCTGAAACAAACAAAGAAACAACTAAATAAGTAAACAGATAGATAAAGACAAAACCGCGGCAAAAACAATGAAGAGTTACAGTGAAAAAAAAACAACGAGCTGAGCAGCTGCAGAATGATGTACATGTGTCTTTGCCGTTGCAGATTCACGTGTGCGCCTGTGCATTGTAGCGAGAAGCAGTCGGGTGGTGATAGAGGAGGGTGGGGTGGTGGTGGTTCTCGTTCCTATGGGTAATTGTAATCACGCTGAGGTCTCTGCCCGCCGAAATCCCCGCATCTTTGAAGTGGCATGATTGATGGCATTCTAGATCGTGTTAGCCAGAAAAAAAAAAAAAAAAAAAACTAAAAAAAAACGTCGCAGACCATGGGACACTTTGATTCTAGCTTTCTTGTTTTTTGCCCTCTCCCCCCCCAACGCCCCTGGTTGTGGCTCGTTTTTTCCAATTCCCTGGCGTTAAGGAATGCTCCTCTCTGTCCCCCCTTTTTCTCTCTCTCTCTTCTATCTATCTATCTATCTATCTATCTATTATCTATCTTGATTTCTCGCATTTTGTTTTCTGTATGTTTCACAGACATACACCTCTTCAACAGTTTCATCATCTTCATCTACTGCTGCTTCTCTCACTTTCTCTTTCTCTATCTTTCTCTGAAACTCTCACGCTCTGTATAACCCCCCCATATATATATATATATATATATATATATATATATAATATATAGAGAGAGAGAGAGAGAGAGAGGGAGAGTGAGAAAGAAAGAAGGCGAGAGAGACTTATTTGACAGTTTCATCTTCTTCATCTTTCTCTCCTCCTCTTTCTCTCTCTCTCTCTCTTCTTTACACAAACACACACACACACATACACACACACACACACACACACACACATATATATATATATATATATATATATATTGCTGTCTGTCAAATATCATTTTACTTCTGACAGAACTAGAATTTATAGTACAAAATCAGAGAATGATGACTTTGTTAATTTTCTGACTTTTGTTTTAATCTCTCTCTCTCTCTCTCTCTCTCTCTCTCTCTCTCTTCTCTCTCTCTCTCTATCTATCTATCTATCTCATTCTCTCTCTCATTCTTTCCTATATAGTTAAACACGCTCTTATCTACTTTCTATTCCCCTCTCTCTATCTCTCTCTTTCTCTTTCTCTCTCTTTCTCTCTCTCTCTCTCATTCTCTCTTCATTCGTTCCTATATAGTTAAACACTTTCTTATCTACTTTCTATTCCCCCCCCCTCTCTCTCTCTCTCTCTCCCTCGCTCTCTCTCACTATCTCTCTCTCTCTCACTATCTCTCTCTCTCTCATTCTCTCTCATTCCTATATAGTTAAACACGCTCTTATCTACTTTCTATTCCCTCTCTCTCTATCTCTCTCTCTCTCTCTCTCTCTCATTCGTTCCTATATAGTTAAACACCTCTTATCTACTTTCTATTCCCCTCTCTCTCTTTCTCTCTCTTCTCTCTCTCTCTCTCATTCTCTCATTCTCTCTCTCTCTCTAATTCTATCTCTCATTCGTTCCTATATAGCTAAACACGCTCTTATCTACTTTCTATTCCCACTCTCTCTCTATCTCTCTCTCTCTCTCTATCTTCTCTCTCTCTCTCTCTCTCTCTCTCATTCTCTCATTCGTTCCTATATAGTTAAACACGCTCTTATCTACTTCTATCCCCCTCTCTCTCTCTCTCTCTCTCTCTCTCTCTCTCTCTCTCTCTCTCATATTTTATGTAAAATTTCATAGACCAATTTACTATTTCTATTGAGTTTTTCATTTGATATTTTTACGTTTATTTTTAACTTTTTTCATTCAATGAATTTTTGAAATTGATTAAACCACAAAGGGTCACCCTTGGTATTAACCAAGTCAGTTCACAACGATAAGGATGTGACACAAGGTCTCAAGTACAGGACATCCAACGTGAATTGAACTCGATATTTAGAAATGGATCTACAAAACTAGCTTACTAATCATTACAGTCCGATCGGACGCCCTCGGTACTTACTCAACCCGTGGGCCACGGGTAAGGTTTGACCCATGTTCTTAAGTATGAGAGATCCAGCGAGGATCGAACTCACTATTCAGTAGTAATGGATATGCGAGACTAGCCTGCTAACAATTAAACAAGGACAGGACGCTCTTTCTGTTGTATACTCTCTTTCCTTACTTTCTTACTTCTATTCTTCTAGCGTCTCTTCTAGCGTCTGGACTTCGTCTTGGGGACTTCGTGTCTGGTCTTCCATTGGGGATTTCTCTTTATCAGAAGCCCTGTGTCATTGGTAGTTTTTAGATAATAACACAAGACTTCGATTGAACTTAGATCATATTTTATTCTGAAATCCCCACCAGACTACCTGCGCAGATTGAGTCGGCGGCGTGCATAACACGACTTACCACCGTCATGGTTTTTGACCGATCTGACTAAAAATCTCTTTCTAATCTAAACCGGAAGAGGGTCTTCTCCACCGATTCTTACGGTATCCACCGGAAGGATCAAGCATTGTCACTCATCCTTCAAGGCCACCAGCTGCAACTTATAACAGTCATTTTGGTTTCTACACTACTGTACATAAATATTAGGAATCTAATAATTATGTAACATTTCTTACCCAACAATTTCACCACGGGTATGATGTGACACAAGGTCGCAAGTATGGCGTATCCAGCCAGGATCGAACTCACTATTCAGTAGTGATGGATGTGTGAGACAAGCTTGCTAACTATCAAACAAGGATGGGACGCTCTTTCTTATCAAACCCGTTCACGGGTAGGACGGGAAACACGGTTACGAGTATGGGGCACCCAGTGAGGGTCGAACTCGTTATTCGGCAATAATTGATGTGCGAGACTAAGTGGCTTACTCTCTATCGCTCCTGGGGTTGGACACCATCGATATTTACTCAAACCGTTCACCGCAGTTAGGATCTGAAACAAGGTGGTAAGTATGGGGTATCAAACGAGGATCGAACTCGCTATTCAGTAGTAATGGACACCCAACCTGTTACAATGCCATATACTCTCGTTAGGTATAGACTACCTTGTCTAGTCATCACTCCGGCCATGGTGTCTACGTCTAGTCTGGTTCCTCTCGTTAGTTCTTCATTTTCTTAGTAAGGCATCGGAGAAATATGAGGAGGTTAATCCGACAATATGTGGAGAAAAGTAGACAAACACGGGATGTTATAGAAACTGGATGTTTATTGTCGACGAACGTTTCGGTCATTTAGACCTTCTTCAGGACTCGAATATAATTCTTGCTTCAATGGAGGACATTTTCAAAATGGTGAGAACAGTAGGTTGTCAGTAGGGGCAGGGGTGGTTGGGGGTGGGTAGTGGATTTTCTTCTCTCTAGATGGGGAGTGTTTATATGGTGATGCAGGTGTTGGTCCAGAATGTTGGATGAGGGGGATGGGTCAAGATGAATGAGTATGTGTGTATGTCTGTTTTAATTGTCTTTTATATATACTAGCAAATATATGCACCCTCCGGGTGCAAGTATTTAAGTTTTAATATAATAAAATATCATATTAAATTAGAAAGGCTAATGAAACTGAATAAGAATACAGATAAAAAGATTTGGAACAGAGGGGGTATAATCGAAAAATAGAACAACTTTGAAACTAACTCTTCCATCATTTTCCGTTACTCCCGTCTTTCATTGGTAAATTTTCCTAATTTAACTATTTAGTTAAAATAGGAAGTAAATAATAATATTACAGTTATTTCTTCTTGTTAATGAATTTTTTCAAGATTTATCCCCGAGATTGTTGCTCATATTCAATAAGAAAAAAACCCAAACAATTTGAAATCCATAATACTAAGCATGTATTTATTAAAATCAAATTTTTAAGATCAATATGCAAATTAGCCTTTCCATTCATACTGTAAACCACTATTTTGTTGTATATACAAATACAATTGCATGTTTATAGTATGTAGATATGGTCAACAGTCTTAATGATGTAAAACAATTTTATTAATAATCGAGGTTTAAATAAAAATAAAATCCTTGAGAATGTGATGTAAATAACAAAAGGAATTGTGATCTGTGTAGTAATATAGTTTCGGTTACAGAAAAAAAACACACAATCTCCATTATAATAAGATGTGCGTTTGGGAACTGGATCTGTCATTAGTTGTATATGTGTGATTATTTTTTTTTTTTTTTGTAATTAAAAAAAATCTTTCTATTCATCTATTTGTCTATTTTTACTAAGGCATGCTTAGTTAATTAATAACACTTATTGCTGTTTAAAGCTTTATTTGACGTTTCCTAACTCAACACGTGGAGCTGACAGCCTGGGTGAAACACATCTGTTTCATCCGGGATCTAGCTATCAATTGACTAACTAAGTCAAAATCACGTAACGTGCGAGATTTCCGGTTTTACCAATGACTGTATTTTTTCCACGGAAAGTGACGTCTACGTGCTGATTTGAAAGCCCTATTCTACAGGTACTTGTCTACAATATATGCTACCGCATAGATTATGCAACAAACCAAGGAAGATAGAAAAAAAAAACAAGTAAAAGAAAATGTATCATTGCTTTACTCTATCGTATTGCGCGAATAATTTCATCTTCTTTAGATTAGTTTGGTATTTTTTTTTAATGGCATAACAACCTTCGTGGGCTATTTAATGCTAAAGCAATCCTTATCGAAGACTAGAGGAACTATTTAACCCAACGCTAGAGGATGAAAGAGTTCATACCTTTCCCTTGGGTATTAGTCCAAATAGGATCGGTTTTGCTCAGTCGGTGGAGCGTCCACGTAGGAATCACAAGGATCCTGGTTCGATGCCGGCCCCTGCTACCGCAGCATATGAGTAGCACAAGGATCTGTGCAGTAAAGTGAGGAGCTGATGGTAGGTATGGCACCCCACCTCAGATGCTAAAACAATCTCCTTGGTTTAGAGCTAATTAAAAGGAGATAGACTCCCTCGCTGTCTGGCTGATACCGACTTTAGGTCATCCCATCGACTTTGATTTTTGGCTTTATTAGATAGAAAATGAACTTAATGGCACGACTAGATTTCGAACTTGCTATGATGTCAAAGTCAGACACGTTAGCCATTACGTCATGGCGACTTCTGAGAGAGACAGATAGATAGACAGACAGACAGACAGAGAAAAACACAGAGAGAGAGAGAGAGAGAGAGAGAGAGAGAGAGAGAGAGAGAGAGAGAGAGAGAGAGAGGGGAGGGGAAGACAGACAGACAGACAGACAGACAGATACAGAGAGAGAAACAAAGAGAGAGAGAGAAAGAAAGACAGGCATACAGACATAGACGCACAGATAGACAGACACATAGAGAGAGAGAGAGAGGGGGGAGGAGACAGAGAGAGAGAGAGAGAGAGAGAGAGTGTGTGAGAGAAAGATGGACAGAAGATAAAGACAGACAGAAAGAGAGAGAGAGAGAGAGAGGGGGGAAGAAAGAAAGAAAGACAGACAGACAGACAGACAGATACAGAGATACAGAGAGAGAAACAAAGAGAGAGAGAGAGAGAGAGAGAGAGAGAGAAAGAGAAAGACAGGCAGACAGACATAGACAGAGAGAGAGAGAGAGAGAGAGAGAGAGAGAGAGAGAGAGAGAGAGAGAGAGAGAGAGAGCGAGCGAGCGTGAGAGAAAGATGG
>CM042156.1:100786160-100791160 GCA_023376005.1 Doryteuthis pealeii
TGCTGGTTGGTCGTCCTTGATTCATTTCTTCTTCTAGGTCAGTCTTGTTGCCAAGACATTCATCAACCACAAAACCATATTATTTATTTAAACCTTTATTTACTTAACTAAACATATTTTTCTAACTAACAAAGCACGTGTGTGCAGTGAGACCCAGCTAAAGCAGATAGGCCTTATCTGCCTGACGCCCGAGCTGAAACTGAAGAGCCAACCAGGTCCCACGTTACTTCACGTATTTCGCGGGCTTTCTGTAATATTCCATGGAAAGTCCCGCCCGTGATATGAAAAGGGGCCATCCCTTCAGAAATACAGGGGGTTGACAATAATCAATGCATAGATTATGTAACACCCGTAGAATATATCCATTAGGGTTGCTAGAATCGATTCTTTCATGATGGTCAGCTCTGGTGTTGCTCACTTTTCGCCGTACCATGTAACACAATACTACCTGGTACAGGTTACCTGGACAGGAGATGAGAATTTTCAAGTATAGGAATTCACCAATCCCTCCACACGAATAAGATGTGGCACATGGTCAATTTCTTAAGCGAAGTTTAACAGGTTTGAATTCAGAGTATTCTTTATACTAGACTGGATACCTAGCCAAAGTTAAGAGTCCAGTCTACCCTGCTATCTACCCATAACTGGAGGGAGAGCAGGTGGATGAATACCTTTTCCAATTGGACATATAGTCTAGTGGATAAAGGAGTTAGGTTAAGACAGTTCTAAGTGACAGTTATCTCTAGATTGCAGGTTCAATCCTGATCAAAGGCAGAAGTAACATAGAATAATAATTAACACAGCTTAACATCTCTACCCCAGCTATGGCAGAATGAGAACAGGATACCCCCGTGGACTGAATAAAGGGTTAGGTTCAAAGTTCTGTGATGGCTCCCGATCACGACAAGAATGTTCCAGATTACGACAAGAAGGTTCCCGAGTGGAGAGAGAGAGAGAGAGAGAGAGAGAGAGAGAGAGAGAGAGAGAGAGAGAGAGAGAGAGAGAGAGAGTAATTGTATGCATATATTTCCTAAGTGTATTAGTGCTATGTGAAACAGCTTCGTCTAGGATCTGAACTCGGGAAGACGAGTCCATTTCCTACGACTTTTCATTACATCAAGCACCGCCATTTTCAATTATAGGTATTTATCAATCCCTCCGCACGAGTAGGATGTGATACATGGTCAATTTCTTAAGCAGAATTTAGCAGATCTGAAATCAGAGTTTTTTTCCGAGACTAGTTTCCCAACAGTTTCCATTGTGCTCTGGAATTTATCCGTAGCTGGAGGGAGAAAATTTGGATTCATACCTTTCCCAAGGGCATGTGAAATGCAAACAGCTTCATCCAAGATTTGAGCTCGTCTCGCCGTTTCCATTTTTAACGACGGTAATCATTTCATTATACGCCTCTTAATTAAAAGTATACATATTTACCAACCCCTCCGCACGAGCAGGATGTGACACAAGGTCAATTTCTTAAGCGGAGTTCAACAGGTTTGAATTCAGAGTTTTCCTTCTCCTAGACCGGTTGCCTAACCAAGGTTAAAGAGCCTAGTCTGCCTTACTAGTTACCCATAGCTGGAGGGAGAGTAGCATTCATACCTTTCGCAAGGGTATTAGCGTTAAGTGAAATGCCATTACTACGTCCAAGATTTGAACTCGGGGCGACGAGTCTATTTCCAATGACTTTAACCATTACACCACAAGTGAAAGTATAACCTATTATTGAATGAAAGCTTATAAAAAAACTATTATTTTGAAGATCTGTTTGGCCAGGTGATAGCAGGTCTGAAAAGAGTTTGCTATTAGTATGAAAATATGCGTTTTTGATTAAATAACTAATCTTGGTTTCATATCTTCATTCAGAACGCCCTGTCAGATGGGCTATAGAATACACCAACTTATTTTTTCCTTTTAGTAGTCCGTCGCAGAGGACGATGACCTCACTCCATGTATTCAACTGTTGTAGACCCTCTGATGGCTAGTTAGTCCATTTCTGGACTTGCAGATGCGGTCACGCACATTGCAAGGACAATTCCCATCTGCATTTTGTGGTTCATGACGACGAAGGCATCACCGCTCTGCAGCCCTTTTAAATCTTGATATTGAGCCGCTTAGCTCCTGTGCAGCAGGCATCTCTCCAACCCTGTTTGTTGGATCTTCCAGGCTTGAAGGTGTGATAATGCATTTCTTCTGTTATATAGCGGCTTTAAATTCACGCTGCTAAATCGTGTATGTTAGTAGTCGTTGCGGGTATGATCACTAACCACTAGACGATATATGTAGTAGTTGCGTAATAAAATCACAACACATGGGTATTGTAAAAACCTTGAGTTTATTTCTTTAATCTCTGCCGTGGTGGGTGACGAGCGTTGACAATGACTACTACTATTGGGATGACTGGCGATTGTGAGGTGGAAGGTGGCTACGTGACGGATCATTCTTTGACCGGAAAGCCTCGGTTCCGTTTTCCCCTTTTTTTAAATATATATTTTTTATATTTCTCTTTGTTTTTTTGCCGGAAGCTTCGTCTTTTTGCCGGAAGCTTTGTTTCAGCGTCGTCTTAATATGGTCTTTGAACCGCTTTGGGGGACTTCCTGTCCTCCGCATGCCACCTACACCAACTACACCTCTGTAGAGGCGTAAATCCCCCCAATAGGACCGCCTGTTGGCCGTGGATGGCAATATGATGTCTCAAAACGAAATCCTAGTGGATGTGCAGTCCATGTCATGCAACATTCCACATGCACAGGCGGTCAGAGAGGCCCCTTTTACATTTTTCAATTCAGTTTATTTGAACCACGTAACTTTGAGGCATATAACATATTCTCAAAGATACGTGGTTCAAAGTTATCTGACCTGAAAAAATGTAAAAAAATTTAAATAAAATAACTGGTACATTATATCTTTTATTCATTAATATATAAAAGTAAAAGTAAATTCGTCGGGGCGGCCTAAAGTCGGTATCAGCCAATCAGCGAGGGAGTCTATCCCCTTTTCAATAGCGCTAGACCAAGGAGATTGTTTTAGCATCTGAGGTGGAGCGCCACACCTACCATCAGCTCCTTACTTTACCGCACAGATCCCTGTGCTACTCATACGCTAAGTTGGCGAGGACCGGAATCGAACTAGGAACCATGTGGTTTCTAGCCGAACGCTCTAAGGACTGAGCTAACCTGGCCCTAACTGAAAATTTCATTAAATTCAGTTAATTCCCAGACTTTTGGTATTTTTTTCTTTCGGCGGGGTGACATACGATGGTGGAATTTAGGTCTGTTGAGTTCGTTGTAACCAAATATGTGATGTCAGCTACTTTAGACGGAATCGAATTCTTATTGTCTTCACAATTGTCTTGTTATCATAACTAAAATAATAAAACATTTTTTCAAAATTCTTCACATTCATTTTCATAACGTTAACATTTATCATATACATTTATATTCAACGTAGTTAGAAACATCCTCCTCCTCCTCCTCCTCCTCCTCCTCCTCATCATCATCATCATCATCATCATCATCATCAAGTTGTGCTGACTGCACGAATTCCCACGACTTTCTCTCACCACTCGTCCCTATCGGTCGTCCCTCTTGACGGGTCATCAATACGGCATCTAGTATCCGCATGTAACTTAATTAGTCATTGTAAAAATGTTCCCACGGAAATGTGTGCATGGTAACCCCTGTAATAGGGCTAATCCTGTATATACGAGGAAGATGGTAGCAACCTGTGATGCTTAAGGACGGAATATTGGTGGCTGAGCAATCCATGACATGCAACACTCCACTTTTGCCCTTACTTGGGCTAGAGGGACGATCGGAAAGGCCCCCTTTCGATAAATCGTCTGGTCACGTCAAATCCTAAAACCTTGTCCCGACCCTATTGTTCTTATGTAAAACCCCAACCGTTTTATCATACATGTGCTAGAAGGTGGTGGCTGAGGGTCTTAGTATCTTGTCTGAGGGTTTTGGTGAATATTCCGTGTCAGGAGACGCTATTTTGGTCACGTGACACAGGAACGCAAGGAGAGAACCCTCTTCTTCCGATGCCACTGAACAAGCCTGGACGTGCTTGTCATCTCTCTCCAGCAGACACCTACGGTGCACACCAGACACTACAGCCTCTACTTACAGTAGGTGGTTACCACTTTGTCTATTAACACTATTGTGTATGTTTGGACACTTGTGACATTAAATAGCCTGGGGAACTTTGTTCCCCTAATATGTTATAATAAAGTTATATAAATGTAACTAACGCGTTTGTTGTTTTCCTAACTGAAGTATTCCGCATTGGGTACTTATCCTTTAAGTAGCCCAATGTTTTATGTGGACATCTTATACTCCCATTTAAAAAGTCACAAATAATGTAATAATACTACTGTAGGGAGAAAAGTGATTTACCTTGTGGAGCGAAGCGGGCAAGGATTTGTATCGCGTGTAGGTTCATGATTTAGGTGAGGTGTTGCCAAGATTACTAAGAAAGAATACATATTGCTTTCCTTTGCTGCAGTGAAAAATATGGCTTGCCTTCCGCGAAACAGGGTGAGAGAAAAAAGAGGTTCGCAAAAGGAGACTAGTCCATTTATATGATTAGTTACTCATGCTGATTGATCTGACCAACTATTCAGAAACGAGCCAGAAAAATATAAACGCAGTGTCGCCATAGACAGGGGTATTAGTCTGACCTCCAAGCAAGACGGTTTTAGTGACAAGTGGAAAGTTCTTAAATGATATTCAGGGAAAAATTGTGTTGTCTCCGAAAACTATAACTACTTTTTGAAAAGGAATGAAACGCAATATCAAGGGTTATCCTTCGTACGAGTGGTCCTTACGAACAAAATTCTTACTGTGGAAATTTAATTAATTTTGCAAATGTCGGAATTTATTCCCGTTAGCGTATTTTCCTATTGTCTCTTAGCACAGCCGATAATTTGGTCCCTAGCGCCCTAAATAAATTCAGGCGTAAATATAGATACCACCGCTAATCAGAAACGAGCCACAGCA
>CM042156.1:100796160-100801537 GCA_023376005.1 Doryteuthis pealeii
GCAAGATTTCGAATCTGAGTGACTTCTCTTTTCTGAGTTTTACGTCGACACGTACATACCAAAATCTCTCCTTTATATATTAGAATGATGTTATTCCTTTCATCCTTTATAAATAGATACCATTATTTAACCCTCCCATTTCTCCATGTGATTGTATTAGAATTCCTAATATCGTGTCATGTGCGAATATAAGGTGATTTCCTGGTGTCCCGTCGTGTGTGATGATAGTCTCATTCTCAGTACCGTGTCGTGTGCGTTCCCAATGCCATGGCGTGTCGTGTGCAAAGAATTGTCGCATTTTTGAAGAATTGTCATTAGTTGGTTTGTATTTTCTTGCCGCTGGGGAATTTTTTCAGGGAGGTTTCTCGCTGATTTCACACAAAATTCGATTATTTTTGCCAAGGAAGAATAAGAATTACATTCCATCATGTTTCAAGAACCCCACTAAACTAACCCCCAAACCAAGCGGTATTGTGTTCAGCAACAAATAGGAAACAAACAGGGTAATTATGAACTTTTGGTTAGTAAATTAGGGTGTCCCAGAAAAAACAGAACCCACCAATTTTGTAATAATACTGTTAATTTTAACTAGGGGGATATAGGGTTAGGGATAGGGTTACGGTTAGGGTTGGGATTTCGGGTTAGGGTTGGGGGTTAGGGGTTAGGGTTAGTTTAATGGGAAAATGAATAATTTGGGTTCTGTTTTTTCTGGGTCACTTCGTACAGAGTGACCCAGAAAAAACAGAACCCAAACCCTAACCCTAACCCCAACCCTACCCCTAACCCAAACCATAACACCAACCCTAACCCCAACCCTAACCCTAAACCCTAACCCTAATATACACCCCTCTAGTTAAAATTAACAGTTTTATTACAAAATGTGTGGGTTCTGTTTTATCTGGGTCACTTTGTACGAAGTGGCCCAAAAAAAACAGAACCCAAATTATTCATTTTCTAATAACGAAGCGCCTAGAATAAAAGCGAAATATAAGCTACATAAGGATGATGCGTCGTGTCCTTGATAAATATTGGAAGCAGCATCCCACAAAAATGTGACTGTACGGCCACTTGACTCCTATCACACAAATCATCAGAGTAAGATAAACAAGAATATGTTGGAGAAGCACGGGGAAACTTATAAGGGACGTTCTTCTGTGAACACTTCGACATGGACAGACCAATGCAGACCCATCAAGAAAAACCTACATTGGTCAGATTTGTGCGGACAATGGATGCTGCGCGGAGGATCTCCAATGAGTGATGCCCGATAGGCAGGTTTGGAGAGAGAGGAGAGAGAGAGAGAGAGAGAGAGAGAGAGAGAGAGAGTCATGGATATTCGTGCTTCCAAGCAGCCTGATGACGTCATATATATATATATATATACCATGATTTAAGAAATGTTAACACACTGTGATACTCCGTATATATATATATATATATATATATATATATATATTATGGACTCTCTCGTCGATTTCGACGCATGAGGGTTCATACAATGAACAACCCACACAGTGATTTGTTTATAGTGGTGAAGGCTTGTGTAGGACCATTCCACACTTTTTGGCACAGTCGATAGGAAAGAATTGGTGCACGAATGCCACAAACCCAATCAACGGCTGACGTCAGGAATTTTGAATTCAGAGTTTCCGCTCTCCTAGACTGGTTACCTACCCAAGGTTAAAGAGCCCAGTCTGCCCTCCTATTTTACCCATAGCTGGAGGGAGAATATATATATATATATATATATATATATATATATATATATATATAGAGAGAGAGAGAGAGAGAGAGAGGGTAAACTACAGACACGTGTTTCGAGGTATCACCTCTCATCAGTGAAGTTATTCCATTTTAGCAGGCGCGTGGTCAAATGGTTAGAGTCGTAGAAAATGGACTCGTCAACCCGAATTCAATTCCTGGACGAAGCTGTTTGCATTTCACATAGCGCTAATACCCTTGGGAAAGGTATGAATCCAATTCTCCCTCCAGCTATGGACAAATAGCAGGGCAGACTGGGCTCTTTAACCATGGCTAGGTAACCAGTCTAGGAGAATGAAAACTCTGAATTCAAACCTGTTAAACTCCGCTTAAGAAATTGACTTTGTGTCACATCCTGCTCGTGCGGAGGGGTTGCTAAATATATATACCATTTTAGCAGCTACCCCTGGCCGGGTTCGAGACCCGAACGAATTTACGCTCTCCAAACCTCTTACCCATACGGCCACAGTCAGCTGCCAAGTATAGCAGGCTATTTAATCGCTACATTTCTAAGCGGAAATGAACTCACCTAGAGGTTTCAAACTTTGTAAACAAAGTGAGTCTTAGCTGAACGCCGAATACGGTGAATTTTGCAATTAAATCACTTCTAAATAAAGTGCTCAACCGAAATTGGGAGCGTATAATAGAGTAAACTACAGACACGTGTTTCGAGGTATCACCTCTCATCAGTGCAGTTATACCATTTTAGCAGCTACCCCTGGCCGGGTTCGAGACCCGAAGGAACTTACGCTATATATATATATATATATATATATATATATATTTAGTTTAACTGGGTGCTCTTTGCATTCGTTTTTATACCACAACTAAGCAAAGCCTAATAAATAACGACAACTAATATACTATCATAGACACCCAATTTACTATTTTCTTTGCGGGGAACCCTACCCCTACCCCCCAAAAATCAGATGTTTACTCCCAGGGAGTATGTGGATCCCCGGTTGAGAACCACTACTTGAGTGCAATAACCAAGCAAAATGTCAACTATAGAATAAAACGGAAAACGCAGAAACTGACAAGGCGATGCAAAGTTGAAAACCATTTCCCATGTCAATATTTAATCGTTCATTTTCACGGTTCAGACATTTTCCTTTAATCAAGATTTCTCTCTCTCTCCACGTGCCTCATTTCGCTCTCTCTCACCCACCCACCTCTCTCTCTCCCTCTCTCTCCCTCTCCCTCTCTCTCTCTCTATCTCTTTCTGTTTCCCTCTCTGTCTCTGTCTTTCTTTCCTTCTTTGTCTATTTGCCCCCTCTCTTTCTCTCTATCTCTCTTTCTCTGTCTCTCTATCTCTGTCTGTCTGTCTGTCTGTCTGTCTCTCTCTCTTTGTATCTTTCTGTTTCCCTCTCTGTCTCTGTCTCTCTTTCTTTCTTTGTCTCTTTGTACCCCTCTTTCTCTCTATCTCTCTTTCTCTGTCTCTCTGTCTCTGTCTCTGTCTGTCTGTCTGTCTCTCTATTTCTGTGTCTCTCTCCGTCCTTCTCCGTAACCCCCCCCTCTCTCTCTCTCTCTCTCTCTCTCTATCTCTCTCTCTCTGTCAACCTCGCCTTATTTGCACTTATACCCTGGGTTATTTTGAAACTATTACCATCACCGTCTCTCACATTTTCACTCTCTTTCTTTCTTTCTTTCTTTCTTTCTTTCTTTCTCTTCCTTTCCCTCGTCTCCATCTCCCCCCTCTCTCTCTTTCTCTGTCTGTCGGTCTTTCCTACTCTGTATCTTTCTATATCTATGTTTAAGTCTGTCTCTTTCTATCATTCTTTTTCTTTTTCTTGTCTTTTCTCTCTCCCTATGTCAGCCACGCCATATTTGCACTTATCCCCCTGGGCTATTTTGAGACATTATTATAATCTCTCTCTCTCTCTCTCTCTCTCTCTCTCTCTCTCTCTCTCTCTCTCTCTCTCTCTCTAATAATCCCCCAACACACACACACTGTCCCTCTTTCTACCCTTTCTCTTTCTCTCTGTCTCTGTGTTTGCCCCCCTGTCTGTCTCTATCTATGTCAATCTTTTTCTCTTTTTCTGTCCTTTCGTGTATCTCTCTTTTTTCCTTCTCTCTCTCTCTCTCGTCTCTCTCTCTCTCTCTCTCTCTCTCTCTCTCTCTCTCTCTCTTAGTCTCGCCAATTTTCTTTCCCTTGGTCTATTTTGAGACTTTATTATCATCTCTCTCTCTCTCTCTCTCTCTCTCCCACTCTCTCTATCTCTCTATCCCCCAACACACACACACTGTCCCTTTTCTACCTCTTTCTCTTTCTCTCTGTCTCTGTGTTTTCCCGTCTCTATCTGTCTCTATCTATGTCATCTTTTTCTATTTTTCTGTCCTTCCGTATATCTCTCTTTTTCTTCTCTCTCTCTTTCCTCTCTCTCTCTCTTCCCCACTCTCTCTTCTCATAACCCGCTCCAAAACACACACAATCCCTCTTTCTACCTTTTTCTCTTTCTCTCTGTCTCTGTGTTTGACCCCTCTCTGTCTGTCTCTCTATCTATGTCAATCTTTTTCTATTTTTCTGTCCTTCCGTATCTGTCTCTTTTCCCCTTCTCTCTCTCTCTCTCTCTGTCTCTCTGTGTCTCTCTCTCTCTCTCTGTCTCTCCCCCTCTTCTCTCTCTGTCTCTCTCTCTGTCTCAGTCCCGCCATATTTTCACTTAGTCCCTTGGACTATTTTGAGATATTATTATCATATCTCTCTCCTCCCCTCTCTCTCTCTCTCTCATATCCCCCAACACACACACTGTCCTTCTTTCTACCTCTTTCTCTTTCTCTCTGTCGCTGTGTTTTTCCCCCCTCTCTATCTGTCTCTATCTATGTCAATCTCTTTCTCTTTTACTGTCCTTCCGTATATCTGTCTTTTTCCTTCCTTCTCTCTCTCCCCCTCTCTTTGTCTCTCTGTCTCTCTGTCTCTCTCTCAGTCCCGCATATTTTCACTTATTCCCCCTGGACTATTTTGAGACATTATTATCATCGCTATTTGCCTACATTATTTCAGGCAACTCGGAGATTTTTTCTTCTTTTTCTTTCTTTTTTCTATCTTTTGTTTGTTTTGCACAATAAGTTTTTTTCTTCTTCCATTGTTTTTTCTTCTTTTTATTTGAACCATTTTCCTTTTTTTCTTTTCCTTTTTTTTTTCATCTCGACTTTTCTTTTTTCTTTCTTTTATTTTATTAAAGATCTCATCTTTCTTTTGTCTTTTTTTTCATTATGTTATGGGTCGTATTTTTTTTTCTTTTTGTTTCGATATGATTTTTTCTTCTCTTTTTCCTTACTTTCTTTCATCTTAACTTGTTTGCTTTTCCTTCTTTCTTTATTTCTGCTCGTGTATGCTTTCTTTTCTTTTTGTGTTGGGTGTTGTTTTCTTTCTTTTCTTTTCTTTTTCGTTTTCAACGTTGGCCTTTTTTTCTTTTCTTCACCTTTCTTTCATTCATGTTGATTTTTTTTTTTTGAGTTTTCTGTCTTTCACTTTCCTGCATGGCCTTGTTTAAAATAAAAAATTTTCTTCTCTTTGTTCCCCTTCTTCGTGTTGGTGTGTTTTCTTCCTGCTTTTTAACTCTCTTTCTTTTCTGTTCTTTCACGTTCGCAACTATATTGTTTTCTTTTCTTTCTT
>CM042156.1:100801637-100811637 GCA_023376005.1 Doryteuthis pealeii
CACCACCAAAAGGGAGAGATCAGCTGTTTTCGACCTAATTAGGTTCACGTCAGCAGTGTAATAACCTCGATCTCTCTCGACAGAGATCGAAACCAAAGACCCAGAACGCAAGAGTCAGACAATCTATACCTCTAGGGCCACACCGCCGTGCCCACGACAGCAAAACTCAACAAACAACTTGTCAATGATAAATATCGCCACTGGTTCTTATAAGACCGATTTGTCGTGGAGCTGCATCCACCATAACCAGAGGACACGGTTAACTTCGGAGTCACGTCCTTCCCGGCATGACGGTAGGCATCCACGTACTCATATACCCTATAGCTGAGCACAGAAAATGTAGAAATTCTTAATATATATATATATATATTTGGGAGATATGTGCTTAATGAAGTGAACTATTTTTTTGAAATTTTAATTCATTAATAAATTAATTAGGCGGGATTAAGACTATTTAAATGTAAGGCTAACATAATCGAGAAAAAATAAATCTATGTATGTACATGGTTCGGCCTTATAGGCCTCATCATGCAGAGCTATGAGTACGAAGACCACCCGTGTGGGTGATTCGAACCTTCTGTCAAATTACAGGCAAGTGTCTTACTCCACACCTCAAACGGACTTAGAGCAGGGATTTTCTTTCGCTTTGTTAAGTGTAGTAGTATTTAAATATTCCTCTTAAAGTGACCTCTAACACGGAACTTAACGAGAGACGTAGATATATATATTGTTTCGGATGTATTCCATATTTACTGCCATGTATATATTCAGTGATATATATATATATATATATATATATGTATATATATTATATATATATATATATGATTAAGATAATTTTGCTTTAGAAGCATTGTTGAGTAAAGTTTATTATTATTCATATTTTTGCTTGAAGACAGTTACAATGCGTATATCGTATAAAATTCGATAATTAAAGAAAATAATCAGACAAGAGAACTCGGAAAATACCGCCCCCTACGTAGAACATCGTACAGCAGCCGTTTCAACTTTATTAAGTCTCATCAGCGATCTATACTTATGATATTATCTATTTATTATAGTGTACATTATATTTAAGGTGCGATTGTTACCATTGGTTTCAACGCAGCGTGTTAGCCATTTACCGTCAGGACAACGCGCCCGTTACATTTGCTTTAGTTCTTTTTTTCTTCTTTTAAATTAAAAAGAAAATCAAAATTAAAGAGGCAAAAGTGCCAAAATAAATTTGCATCTGATGAACCAGTAAAAAAACTGCTGAACTATCACCTGCCTCCTAAAACATCCCGTTATGGTGAAGAAAACACGTTGTACACTGCTGAAGGAGCATGTACGAACTCATATGTGACGTTCCCTTGGGAATACCGACACATGGACAGACAAGCGTAGAATGACCAGCAAAAACCTACATCGACAAACCCATTGAGGACACTGGATGCCAAGCGGAAGATCTGTCATGGGCGATGATCGATAGGGAAGATTGGCGAGGGAGAGAATCCGTGCTAATTGCACGACGTGATGATGATGATGATGATGATGATTTTCTATGAAATATTCTGTTTGTGCCTCTGAACCATTGAGAGGCTCTGCCACAGATGACCTGGATTGAAGACCGTTGCCCATCAAACTATGAACTTATAGTGATTTTTCACTAATATATATCGTTGATTTTAAATTATCCTACACTACTTGCTAAAATGATAAGCTATGCCTATCAACTATGAAACAGAACTTCATATCATCACCGCAAGACTATGACTCCATTTCCTTAGGATCAGATATCACCTGCACGATGACATGGGCTTAATCTTAAAATTTGGGTTTGAATTTGAGTTTGAGTTTTGTTTAACGGTATACCAACCTCTGTGGGTCATTTAATGCCAGAAAAAGTTATATAAAATGATTTACATATGGATTTCAGTCTTTAAATTAGTGGCTTTATGGTTGTATTCGGTTATGTTTTGTTAGATCTTGTCGTAAAGGTTGCCCCTTTTTTAGAAAATTTAAAATGTCTTCTGGGTTTGAATTTCTAAAGAGGTCTTTTAAGTTTTTTTGTTTCATGATATTTGGGGCGGATTTCTCCGAGACTTGCAGTTTAGGAGGATGTGTTTGATAGTGAATTGCAATTTGCATATTGGGCATACTGGGGCGTCCTCCCTTTTTAAAAAGTGAGAATGGGTGATGAAGGTCTGCCCAATACGCAGCCTGGAGAGTATCACTTCTTTTCTGTTTTTTTTGTGACCTACCAGCTGTTGCATACTGGCGTCAAAATCTATACGTTATATAGCGGCTTCTTCAAACTCATGTCGCTAAATTCGGCGTACGTCTCGTTGCGGGTATCGTCACTAACCCTAGACGATATATGTAGTGGTCACTTAATGAAATCTACAACACATGGTTATAGTAGGAGTTTTGACTTTATTTCTTCTTCTCGGCTGTACGTTAGTGGGTGGCGAGCGTTGACAATGGGAACTGCCCAAGGGTTGACGATGACTACTACTACTGCTGGGATGGTGAGGTAAAAGGGACTGGTGGTGTCTCACCGCCCTTGGCCGCGACGGACCGTGAGCGTCGGTCATTCAGTTCGCCGTTCGCTGTCTGACTGTCTAACTGACGACTCGACCCTCTGGCTTTTGTATTGACGATA
The DNA here is from genome assembly GCA_023376005.1 of Doryteuthis pealeii. Taxonomy (NCBI): domain Eukaryota; kingdom Metazoa; phylum Mollusca; class Cephalopoda; order Myopsida; family Loliginidae; genus Doryteuthis; species Doryteuthis pealeii. The sequence continues at coordinate 100,804,282 of CM042156.1, forward strand.
CGCCTACGCATCTTTATCTTTTGATCTGATAACGGATATTTGTTATATATTTCTTTATCCTCTCCCTCCTTCCTTGACCGGAAACTCTCTCTTCCGTTTTTTAACTTCTTTTCGCTTTTACCGGGAAAAAAGTCCTTTGTCATTTTTTTTTCGTTTTTTCTTTGTTTAATTTAACCGGAAATTCCTATTTTCGTTTGTAAAGTATACAACACCGGCCAATAAACATTAACTTTTTATATCTCATGGAACTTACAACGAATACCGACTTTGCCCCATGATTTCTGCCCTTTGTTAGATATGAATTTATTTACAGCTGGTTTTGAATCTGGTAAAATACGATTTTTTCACCTTAGTATCCATTGCAGGACTTTTCACATTGATGATCACGTGATGATGATCACGTGATGATGAAAGAGCGAAATAACGGTTGAGTTGCTCTGTCTGTACGTCTGTCTGTCTGTTTGTCAGGTAGTCTGTCTATAAATCAGTCTCACTCAATTAATCTGTCACTCTGTCAGACAATGCATTTACGCACTGTTCCAGTGTGTCTGTTTGTTAAAGTGTCGGCTTTGTTCAAAAATATTTGCCTTGCCATTTATAAGTTTTTGACTAGTATTTTCTTGCTCTTAATTTCTGTAAGAATATTTTGAGTATATAAGGTTGGCTACAATACACCATTTAATTTCATAGACTAGACGAGGTCACGTGGTTTAAACCTCAGCCAATCAACAGCTCTAATGAGGGGCTGGTTGACTACTTAATCACTAATACTGAAAGACGTCCATTTGCAATCATTGACGAAGGACTGAGGAGCACCAAGGAACAACCAAAGGATTGTTTACCAAGGATTTCCGCTGGACAAGCGCTCTTGCTTGGAGCCTAAATAGTCGCCCATAAAATCGTAACAATTTCAGCTGTTTTTAATCAATTTTTTAGCGATGCATCCATATTTACCAACGCCTTCACATGAGAAGGACGCAGCACAAGGTCAAAACTAGGAAAAACTCCGAGTTGCCTGTAATAATGTAGGCAAATAGCGATGATAGTAATATCTCAAAATAGTACAAGGGACTAAGCGAAAATATGGCGAGGGTGAGAAGAAGAGAGAGAGAGAGAGAGAGAAGAGAGAGGAGAGAGAGAGAGAGAGAGAGAGGGGAAAAGAGATATACGGAAGGACAGAAAAGGAGAAAAGATTCGACATAACAGAGAACAGACAGAGAGGGAGACAAACCACAGTGACAGAGAGAAAAAAAGAAAGAGGTAGAAAGAGGGACAGTGTGTGTGTGTGTTGGGGTTATGAGAGAGAGAGAGGAGAGAGAGAGAGAGAGAGAGAGAGAGAGAGAGAAGGAAGAAAGAGAGATATACGGAAGGAGAGAAAAAGAGAAAAAGATGCACATAGATAGAGACATACAGAGAGGAGGACAAACACAGAGACAGAGAGAAAGAGAGATGTAGAAAGAGGGACAGGTGTGTGTATGTTGGGGGGTATGAAGAAGAGAAGAGAGAGAGAGAGAGAGAGAGAGAGAGAGAGAGAGAGAGAGAGAGAGAGAGAGAGAATGATAATAGTAATCTCAAAATATCCAAGGGATAAGTGAAACTATTGGAGGCTGGGGGGGGAGAAGGCAGAGAGAGAGACAGAGAACAGAGATAGATATATAGAGAGAGAGACAGAGACAGAGAGACAGAGACAGAGACAGAGAGACAGAGAGAGAGAGAGACAGAGAGAGGAGAAGTGTAAGAACAAAGAGGACTCTACGGAAGGAAGGAAAGCAGAGTTTAACAGGTATGAATTACGAGTTTTCCTTCTCCTAGACAGGTTACCTAATTAAAGTTATAGAGCCCAGATCACCTTACCATTTACCCATATTTGGACGGACATTAGTAGGATGCATACCTTTCCCAAAAGTATTAGCGATCTGTAAAAAATGATATGGCCACGTCTAGGATTTGAACTCGGGGCGAAGAATCTGTATCCTACGAAAATAACCGTTATACAACGTGCCTCCACTTTTTAGCGATATACAACTTCTTTGAATTCAGAATTTTCATTCTTCTGAACCGATTGCCGTACTAAAGCAAAATATTTAATATACGAGAAACTGTCAGTAATCAATCACCGTTGTCTTCATGTCCACGCTACCTTAACTTTATATATCTATCTATCTATCTATATATGTATTTATAAAGATAAAATGTGGCTTACCGGTGAAAATGGGCACGGTCGTTGGAGGTGCAAAATTCAGGGTTTAAGTCAGCGATAAAACAAATACAAAGTGTTCAATAGAAAGTAGAGAAAATTTATTAAAAATGGATACAAAAGAAACCTACTCGAGTTTTACCATAAGGATCTTCAGGGTTAAATCCACTGAAATAATTGAGGTACCGATTAATTCAGTGTATTTAACCCTGAAGATCCTTATGGTGAAACTCGAGTAGGTTTCTTTTGTATCAATTTTTAATATCTATCTATCTCTCTCTCTCTCTCTCTCTCTCTCTCTCTCTCTCTCTCTCTTCTCTCCTATATATATATATATATAATATATATATATATATATATATATATCGCATTGCAGCCTCGGAAGACTATATAATTTTTGTACATATAAATTACGGCACCTCCTGTGACTGTGAAGTCCAATGTTTGAAAAAACAGCTTCGACCACAGATGTAACATTAAAGGCTGTCACTGAAGATGTTGATGTGCCGGTGCTTGGTTAGGGCAACTTTCTTCTGGAACTCTTGCCTTTATGATGTTGCGTCAGGGTGACTTCAGGCATGAACAGTCTGTCGATAACTATATATATATATATATATATATATATATGATATATATATATATAAACACCCTAAAAAGTTCCTATATATACTTACTCCGCACAATCAGGATATGACACAAGGTCAATTTCGTAAGTGGAGTTTAACAGGTCTGATATCACCATGTTCCTTCTCCTAGACTGGTTACCTATCCACGATTAAAGAGTCTAGTCTGCACTGCTATTTACCCATAACTGGAGGGAGAATTGGATTCATACCTTTCCCAGGGATATTAGCGCCATGTGAAATTCAAATAACTTCGTCCAGGAATTGAACTCGGGTTAACGAGTCCATTTTCTACAACTCTAACCATTACACCACGCACCTCCAGTCAGTTCTCATAAAAAATGAGTTTTCTCTTACAAAATAAATCCATGTTGTTTATGATAGACCTAGATTGTTTGTTTTGTTTTACGGCATATCAACCTCGGTGGGTCATTTAATGCCGATAAAGTTATGAAATAAATTCATTCTTAATGCATAATACAATTTTGTTTATAAACTCATGTTTTTCTATTTAACCCATAGATGGGACCCTAACAGGTACTACTACTCAGGGTCAGAGTGGACCAGGGAGCAATGGTGATGAAGGGGTGCTCCACATTCCCCAAAACTCCAGAACTAGAACCTCACCATCAGATAGAATTTAACGTCATTCCCAGGACATGTAGACCCTCAGTCACCGTCTTCTAGCACCCATATGATAAAAAGGGTTGTGGGTTGCCATAAGGGCAATAGAGTTGGGAAAATCATATAGGTGCTAGGGCTTGACGTGATCAGCCGATTGAACCTAGATTGTAAATTAGTTTACAGTAAAAAAATAAAAAGGCCTTTCAAATAATTGCATTATAAACGATTTTATTTGAGATGCCCATTGAAAATCAGGACGAAATGGATGGTCAGTGGTCAAGAATGAAGGTAGGTATAACTGACAGACAGAATTGGGCTATTATAAGTATGATAGATACGGTCTTGTTTTAAAATCGCGGTAAAAATACGATTTCTCCTCTTTGACGGCCATTGTAAGACTTTTAAAATTCGTGATGCCAGTAGAGTGAAATAACTGTTCAATTTGTCTGACTGTCATGCAAGCAGTCTGTCTATAAATCGGTCTCACTCAATTAATCTGTCAATCTGTCAGACAATGCATTTACGCACTGTTTCAGTGTGTCTGTCTGTTAAAATGTCGGCTTCATTCTTGTTGGTTTGGCTTTTTAAGCCCATCACTCGACCAGTTGGCGGTTTTTCGAGTCCTGACTTTCTGTCATGTGTTAGGACTAATGTGTTGTGCGTGCACGCGTGTATGTGTTTGTGTGTAATACCCTGTGTGTGTGTGTGTGTGTGTAACACTCTATGTATGTTTGTGTGTATTTGTGTGTAACACTGTATGTGTATGTATTTGTATTTAACACTCTGTGTGCGTGTGTGTGTGTGTTAGACAATATGTGTGTATGTGTGTGTGTATGTGTGTGTGTGTGTTTGTGAGTAACACTCTGCGTGTGTTTGTGTGTATTTGTGTGTACGCGTGTGTGTGTGCTACACAATATGTATCTATGTGTGTCTATGTCTGTGTGTGTGTGTGTGTGTGTGAGTGTGTGTGTGTGTCTGTGAGTAACACTCTGTGTGTTTATGTGTTTTTGTGTGTAACACTCTGTGTGTGTGTATTACAAAATATGTGTCTATGTGTGTGTGTGTATGTGTTTTTGTGTGTGTATTACAAAATATGTGTCTATGTGTGTGTGTGTGTGTGTGTGTTAGCAGCTCTTCGTCTGGTTGAATGTCCAGTTTATCATTTCAACGTAAAGTGACGAGGACGACGTTTATGGCTGTGCTTTTCCGTCGATCAAATCAAAGTTGATAAAAAGTAGGAGGGGGGAAAGGGGAGAAAAGAGATGTAAAGGGAGGGGGAGTTGGAGGATCAAGAGAAGAAATAGGGGACAGTAGGAGAAAGAAGAAGAAGAAGAAGAAGAAGAAGAAGAACGCGGGAAGAAGAAGAAGAAGAAGAAGAAGAAGAGAGAAGAGAAAAGCGGAAGAAAAAATAATAATAAGAAGAAGGAGTGAGAAGAAAAGAAGAGAAGAAGAAGAAGAAGAAGACAAGAAGAGAAGAAGAAGAAAGAAGAAGAAGAAGAAGAGAGAAGAGAGAAGAAGAAGGAAGAAAAAGAAGAGAAGGAAGCGGAAGAGAAGAAGAAGAGAAGAAGAAGAAAGAGCGTGAAGAAGAAGAAAAAAGAAAGAAGAAGAGAAGGAGGAGCGGAAGAAGAAGAGAAGAAGAAGAAGAAGAAGAAGAAAGAAGAAAGAAGAAGGAAGCGAAGAAGAAGAAGAAGAAGAAGAAAGGAAAAGACGAAGAAGAAGAAGAAGAAGAAGAAGAAGAAGAAGAAGAAAGAAGAAGCGGAGAAAAGAAAAGAGGAGAAGTAGGAAGAGGAAGAAGAGCAGAAATAGGAGCAGAAGGTGGAGTAGCCGAAAAACAGGGAAGAGAAAAAAAGAGGAGGAGAGAGAAAAAGAGGGACAGAAATAGGACAAAGAAGAGGAAGAAGAGAAAATGGCGGCAAGGAAGAGGACAAGAAAGAAGAGCGGAGTAGGAACAGTAGAAGAAGTAAAAGAAAAAGAAAGAGGAAAGAGAAGAGGAGGAGTAGGAGGTGGAGAAAGAAGGAAAGGAGGAAATATAAGTATCTGGTAGAGCTGAAAGGGGAGAAAGAGGAGAAGGAGGAGAATGAGTAGGAAAAAGAGGAGTAAGAGAAGAAAAGGAGGAGGAAGGGGAGAAAGAGTATAAAAAAAGTAAATTCAATATTATTGATAGAGCTATATAACACTTGATTTGAAAATCGCATAGACAAGAAACTGACAGTTACCAAGCGTCCTTGACTTTATATCTTCGCTTCCCCTTCCCATATATATATATATATATATATAGTGTGTGTGTGTGTGCGTGCGTGTGTGTGTGCGTGTGTGTGCGATTGATAGATTGTCGTATAAATCACGCAAAAATGAAAAAATCCCTGAGAGTTTATACATTTTGGTATTAATACTTCAACGAAAGCAAAATGGCATGAATCTATCTGTTCTCCCCAACTATGGGTAAATAGTAGGTCAGACTCGGCTCTTTAACCATAGTAACGCAACCAGTCTAGTAGAAGGAAGACTCTGAATCAAAACCAGTTGTATTCCGCTTTTTTTAAAAAACGACCTTGTATCGGCGACACCAGTCTCGGCAAATTCTGCCAACCCAACGGTACTCAGCAGATTCCGTAGCCCAACTGTCCGACCGACCCCACTGTCCCAGACCAACTCACTCAAAATCTAAGGTTCCCTCATTATATAGAAATGGGTGTGGAGCTTTCTAGAACGTTTTGGAAGTTTTCGAATGTTCTGTTTTACCAAATTGCACGTGTCAATTAAGAAGTCAACCATCCTTTCTTATGACAAACCGATTAAAATAAATTTAGGTCTGAGAATCATGCTATATCCTATTAAGGTTTCTCTGTGTCTGTCACAAGGCTACAAATATGATGTTCCCGAGTAGGGCGCGCCATTATGCTACACTGCTCATGGCGTAGCGGTTGGGCCAATACATTCTGCAAAAAACTTCAACGAAAAAAAAACGAATATTGCAGAGTGGTTCGCTGGGACAGATGCCGCGGCGAAGTCATTGCGGGAAAATTTGGTTTGTTTAGAAATCATTTTATAAAATAAAATAAATTTTATCAACCCATCCACTCGAGTAGGATCTGACATAAGGTCAATTTTTAAACGAAGTTTTCCAGGTTTGAATTCAGAGTATTTCCTTCTCTCCGAGTGGTTGCCTAACCAAAGTTAAAGAGCTTAGTTTGTCCAAGTATTTTCCCATAGTTGGAAGGAGAATATTTGGGTGCTTACCTTCCGCAATGGTATTAGCGCTGTATGCAATGCAAGCAGCCTCGTCCGGGATTTAAACTCGGGTCACCTAGTCCATTTTCTACGACGATAACCAGTACACCACATGACTTCTGACCTCTGTAGTAAAATTAGGGTAGGGGTTTTTAGGTTTCATTTGGTTTCTTCCTTCTTTAACGTGACATTCAGAATCTTGAACACGTAGGTAGATAGATAAGTAGTCACATAAGGATTAAGCCATAGACATTAACAGAATTCAGCTAATTGCTGGTAACTAGCATTGAAACTGTTATTTCTGTTATTTTGTAATTTAATTGGAAACTATTTTTTTCCTTCTCCTGGGCGTGTGCGTGTGAAAAAGCCCGAAAATAAAGAAAGTTGGGTAGATTCTTTGGTGTGTTCGTGTGCAAACATGCGTATGCGTGAGAGGGTATAGATAACAATAGCGAGAAGGAACAAGGAAGAAAATAGAGAAACAGGGGTCTGTGTTCGTGCGTGCGAGCGAGCGTGGTGCGTGAGGGATAATAACGGCCGAATGACGACAGAGAGGTGGTGGCAGTGGCGGTGGTAGTGTTTGTTGAGGGTGAGGATGGGTGCGTAACGGGCCTCCCAAAGAACCGCTCAAGCACGTTGATGGGGCGAGTGAGTGACAGAACAAAGGTCTTCATCAATTTT
>CM042156.1:100816637-100833325 GCA_023376005.1 Doryteuthis pealeii
AGTGACCCATAGATTGGACACTAACAGGTATTAACACTCTGGGTCAGAGTGGACTGGGAGTAATGGCAATGGACACTCAGCAGATACTCATTGATGCAGTTTAGTGTCATACCCAGAACAACCTATTTTTTAACAGCGGGGATTTCTGAAGACGATATATTCTACGCCCCATCGACAAGTTGAATTGTGAAACGTTAACTCCCTTTCCAAGATTCGAACTTGGGTCACCGATTTCATTTCGATAAACGTTACTTTAAGCCAGTTAAACTGCATCGATTAGTAAAGTTCCAGTTCTGGAGATCTGTGGAGTGTGGTGTACTCTTTCATCGCCCTTACTCCCAGGTCCACTGTGGTAGTTCTTGTTATGGTCCCATCTATGGGTTAAATAGAAAAATGAGCTTGAACAAATGTTTTTAAGAAATTGAATACCCATCAAGAATAAAGGTCTTCGGCATAAAATAACCCCTCAGCAGAGGTGCAGTCGCTGTATTCAAGAGCCTCAGCCAAGAGAGCGGCCTAGATTTGTATATTGGCAAGTGAACTAGGCTAGCAGAACAATGTTAGTGAGTTTGATTCTCACTGGGCAATAAAAACGTCCGGCTTTGTACTAAACTAAAATCGGTTAGTATTATTTGGATCATGTCCCTATCTTTAGTGTTATCTGTACAACGTTTCGGTCGATGTGCCCTCCGACCTTCTTCTTCAAGTATTTTTTGTCGGACTCGGGAACCTTCTCGAACCCGGGAACCTTCTTTTTGAACTCGGGAACCTTCTTGATGTAATCGGGAACCTACTTGTCCTAATTGAGGGCCATCAAGGAACTTCGAACCGAACCCTTTATTCAATCCACGAGAGTATCTCGTTCTCATTCCGTTAACCAATAGCTGGGGTACCGGTGTTGATTATTATCCTATGTTACTGCAGCCCTTGACCAGGATTGAACCCACAGCCTAGAGATAACTGTCACTTAGAATTGTCTTAAAGCAACGCCTTCATCCACTATGATATGGTCCCATCTATGGGTTGAATAGAAAAACGTGAGCTTATAAACAAATTTGATTATCCATTAAGAATTAATTTATTTCAAAAAGTCGTCGGCATTAAATGATCCACCGAGGTTGATATGCCGTAAAGCAAAGCAAAGCAAACCAAACCACTATGCTATGTGTCCAATTGGACACATAGCAATATTGTACAGATAACAATAAAGATGAGGGCAATAGTCCGAATAATCAAAATAATACTAATTATCAAGCTTCATCTAAAACATTCAGAGAAATAAGATCTGTTAGATGAATTAGTATATGAGTTAAGAGTAAGGAAATGAATCCAACAGTATATGTATAGATAAAAGGGTATGAAAACACACAATGTTGATAAAATGAATATATCTTTATATCATTTTCATGATGACTTTTTTATAAATCGAAATATTTTCAATATTATCAATGAAAATGATACAAAAATATATTCATTTTAACAATATTGTGTGTTTTCATACACTAGGGGCCGGGTCAGCTCAGTCGGTAGAGCGTTCTACTAGAAACCACAGGGTTCCTAGTTCGATACCGGTCCTCGCCAACTCAGCGTATGAGTAGCACAGTGTTCTGTGCGGTAAAGTAAGGAGCTGATGGTAGGTGTGGCGCTCAACCTCAGACGCTAAAATAATCTCCTTGGTCTAGCGCAAGTGAAAAGGGGATAGACTCCCTCACTGATTGGCTGATACCGACTTTAGGCCACCCCGACGACTTTTATCTATACATAAACTAGTAAGAATTTAAGTAAACAAACAAATGTTTATCTTTTTATATGGCTTTAAGCCGACAATTTTTTGAGGATATGTGCTTAATTGAAGTCATACCTAATTTTGAAAGTTTATTAGTTAATAATTAATGAATTTTTAGGCGGGCATATATGTTCAAATGTAAGGCTAATCGAATCGAGAAAATGTCAATCCCTGAATGTACATTTCAACCTATTAGGTCTCATCAGCAACGTTATAGACATGGGAAACTGCTCCGTATGTGACTCGAAACCTCGAATGTCAAGCTGACAGGCAAAGTCTCTAACTGTTACACTAGCTTGCCAATCCTACATTCTTCGTTCGTTTTGAAACTTATTTATATTCCACTTTTTATTGACTTGCTACACGACAGTATGAATTTAAGTAAACAAACAAATGTGTTTATTTTTAACTACGTCTACATCGTGTTCATCTTTTTCTATTTCTTTTTTGTTTCTTCATCTTTTTTGTATTCTTTTCATTCTCTCGCTTCACTTTTTTTCTTACCTATTCTTCTTCTTTCTCCATTTCCTTCTTCACTGAACTATCCACCCCATACAACCCAGCATACAATCATTTTCTCTCTCTCTCTCTGTCTCTCTTTCTCTCTGTCTCTCTCTCTCTGTGTGTGTTACCAAATTCTCAGCCCCTTCCTGTCTTCGATGTTAGTCTATATTCATCGCGTAGACACGCAGCCTTGCCAGCAACACAGTCCCCCGGCGATTCTTACGTCGTGTCGAGGACCTAGCCGTCTAATACCGGACGACATGCGCTTGGACCTTCCAATCTACGGACCGGAACTCGTTTGCATTTCGCTTCCTTGTTCTTGGAACCTCTTCGAAACAGTCTGCCACGCTATCGACGACGAAGTGGAATAGAAGGAGGGAAAGGTCGGAGGAAGAGGAGGAGGAGGAGAAGGATGAGGATGAGGGGGAGGAGAAGGATGAGGTAGAGGTGGAGGTGGAAGGGACAGAGGGAATTAACAAAACGAAATGGAAAACCTAGAATAACAATCCCGATGATGACCGAAGGGACGAATCCGACATTGCCAAATCACAATGTCACGTTGAATTTTACAACTGTCGTAGTCATCGGACCACACACACACAAACACACACACACTAACACACACACATACACACACGCACACACACACACGCACGCACACACACACACACTCACACACACACACACACACACACAAACACACTCACACGAACACACACACACACACACGCGCGCGCGCACACACACACACACACACAACACACTCACACTCACACACACACACGAACACACTCACACAACACACACACACACACACACACGCACACTCACACGAACACACACTCACACGAACACACACTCACACTAACACACACACTCACACGAACACACACACACAAACACACACGCACACACATTCACACAACACACACACACGAACACACACACACTCACACGAACACACACACACACACACGAACACACATACACGAACACACACACACACACACAAACACAAACACACACATACACACAAACAAAACACACACACACAAACACACTCACACGAACACACACACACACACACACACGCACACGCACACAGACACACACACGCGCGCACACGCACACACACACACACACACAAACACACACACACACAAACACAAACACACAAACACAAACACACAAACACACACACACACACACACAACACACACACACACGAACACACACAAACACACTCACACGAACACACACACACACACATACACACACACACACACACAAACACACATACACACACACACACCTTATTCCAAGCTCGAACCCTTTATATCATATGGGAGATAGAAGGCGGTGGCTGATGGTCTTCATGTCCTTGGAATGGCGTTAAACTCTATCTGATGGTGAGGTTCCAGTTCTAGAACTCGGGGGAATGAGGAGCACCCGTTCATCACCATTGCTCAGTGGTCCACTCTGACCCGGAGTGGTAGTACCTGTTAGGGTTACATCTATGGGTTAAATAGAAAAAATGTGTTTATAAAAGAAATTGAGTATCCATTGAGAATTAATTTATTTCAAAACTTTGTCGGTATTAAATGATCCACTGAGGTTGATATGCCGTAAAATAAACCAAACCAAACCAAACCACACCACACACACCATACCCACACACACACACACACTGAGGCGCGCTTAGCGTAACGATTATCGCTGTACGAAATGGAGTCACTGATCGAGGCAGATTGCGTTTTACTTCACACTAATTCTTTTGAAAAATGCGTCAATCCTTTTGATCTCGGCACCCTCCCCTCAGCTATGGGTAAAAAGTAGGACTGACTGGGTTCTTTAACTTTCAAACCACCCGTACTCTGCAAAACCTGACCACGTGTCGCATCCTGCCCGTACCGGTGTGGTTCGGTGAATACATGTGATTATTTACGAGCAGGGCCTATAGGTATACCACAGTATGATAATTTAATTATTATAACGTTTGATATGTTTACTTAAGAGCTATTCCCAAATAGTTCAATATGAAAAAGCATATTAATCTTGATTTAACTCTCTCTCTCTCTCTCTCTCTCTCTCTCTCTCTCTCTCTCTCAATCTTTTTTTTTCTGTCTTTCCTTTTTTTCACCTTTTCATTATGTTCAATAGAAACCCCTCTCTCTGTCTTTTCACTACTCTCTTTCTTCCCCGACCCCTCTTTATTATATGGGTGCTAGAAGGTGGTGACTGAGGGTCTACATGTCCAGAGAATGACGTTAAACTCTATCTGATAGTGAGGTTCCAGTTTTGGAGGTTTGGGGAATGTGGAGAACCCCTTCATCACCATTGCTCCCTGGTCCACTCTGACCCGGAGTGGTAGTACCTGTTAGGGTCCCATCTATGGGTTAAATAGAAAAATGTATTTATAAAAAATTGTATTATCCATTAAAAATTGATTTATTTCAAAACTTTATCGGCATTAAATGACCCACTGAGGTTGATATGCCGTAAAACAAAACAAACCAAACAAACCAAACCAAACTCTCTTTCTTTTTTTTTTTTTCTCATTGTATTTTTCGGACTAACACCATTTAGGAAAAATATAAACTTCTCATCAGATAGTACCACTACTTTTCTTTTACAAGGATGACTTTGGTGGTAAATACTCCATGAATGTTGATATGCCATTAAACAAAAAACCCTAACCCAACTCAAACAAGATTTTTCCGATCGCTAATCTACACTTTGTCATCGGTGTCATCCCTTCTACTAACAAGTTGGCAAAAGATTGCATCATCTTTAACCCCAGTTGTATTGCAAGGCATTTTCTGCTGTTCACTGCTACGACATCCTTATGAATAAAGAAGAGGTATTAGTTTCACTTTAATTGCCAACCTGATACAGTATATACTTTAGTCGAGGAAGGCTCTCTATCAAACTCTTGGCGATGAAGAAATCAGAGAGAGAAAGAGAGACAGAGAGAGACAGAGGAGAACACACACAGAGAGAGAGAGAGAGAGAGAGAGAGAGAGAGAGAGAGAGAGAGAAGAGAGGAGGGAAATGGAGGAGAGGGGGAGAGGGAGACAGACAGACAGAGAGAGACAAAGATTGGAGTTACTGCTTTTATTCATTATTCTACTTTTTTTATTTATTTATTTACTTTTTAGCAAGCAAAGAAAACCCACACACCTGAGCCTGTATTACCGACAATCTGGATACAGTGCAATACTAAAAGTCTACACTTTAACCGATGAAGGTTCTCTATCAATTCTTAGCGATGAAGAAATCAGAGAGAAAGACAGACAGACAGACAGACAGACAGACAGACAGAGATTGGTGCTCTTGCTTTTATTTACAATTCTACTTTTTTAATTGATGTATTTACTTTTTTTAACAAGCAAAGAAATTCACACACACACACCTGAGCCTGTAGTACCGACGATTGAGGATAGGCCTTGCATATATATTTACCAACCCTTACGCACGAGCAGGTTGTGACACAAGGTCAATTTCTTAAGCGGAGTTTAACAGATTTTAATTCAGAGGTTTCCTTCTAGCAATGGTTAAAGAGCCCAGTCTGCCCTGCTATTTACCCATAGCAGGAGGGAGAAGTGGATTCATAACTTTCTCAAGGTAATGTGAAATGCAAACTGCTTCGTCCAGGAATTGAACTCTGGTCGACGAGTCCATTCCCACGACTCTAACCATTAAACCACGCGCCTCCATAGGACAGGCCTTGTATAGATCGCTCTATACTTCTGTCCTTACCAACTTCTCCGCACGAGCAGGATGTGACACAAGATTAATTTCTCAAGCAGAGTTTAACTGGTTTGAATTCAGAATTGTTCTTCTGCTTGACTGGTTATTTGGCCAAGGTTACAGAACCCAGACTGCCTTACCCATAGCTGGAGGGAGAGTACTTCTGTCCTGATATCAAAGTAAGCTAAGTTAATGACTACATTCTAATTCAATTTTGTACCAGATCTTAGCATTGTCAGTGAGTTCAATTCTCACTGGGTGCCTCATACTTTTGGCCCTGTGTCAAATTAAGCTGAACTAAATATAGGCATGCAGGACACTGCTGGAGAAGCAAGGACGAGCTCGTAAGCGACGTACTACTGTGGAAGCCAACACATAGGCACGCTAATGTGGGCCGCCTAGCCAGGACCTACATTGACCAACTATGTATGGATGCGGGCTGCTGCGCGGAGAAGCTCCCAGAGTCGATGAATGATATCCGTGCAAACTGCGCGACATGATGATGATGATGAAATAAATGTCCAGTCTCGCGCAGCTTTGTGTAAAATCTAATCTATTCTTTGGGGGTGAGTTTGATTCTCACTGAGTGCTTCATACTATTATCTTTGTGATAAATAAAGCTACACTTGATTTAATTTGAATGCATCCTATAGTGTAATGGTTAACAAGATAGGATAGCAGACCATTGTTAATGAGTTTGATTCCCACTCGATGCTCCATACTATTGACCCTGTGCAAAACTAGGCTTGCAGATCATTGTTAGTGAGTTTTATTTTCCTTGAGTGCTCCATATCACTGTCCTTGTGCCAAACGAAGCTAACCCTAATTAAGGACTAGACATTTCGCATCGGGCCATGGGATTAGTCGTCTAGGGGTACCATAACTTGGGCTCATTGGAAAAGTGTGATAAATAATGTAACAACGGAGACAACACGTATTTAAAAAAAAAACTTCAATCTAGTTTAGGGTAGTCCAGAATGGCGTTTGTTTGCTCTTTCGAAGATATATCACGTACCAGATGTGCCGTCCGACAAGGACCCGGTTGAAAAAAAAAGGGTGCTTGTTGCGCGGACTTTCACGAACGGTTGAACCGTTTTTTTTTAATTCTCTCTCTACTGCCTAGATGCGTTCTATTCGTTGGATAAATTGAGACATTCTTTTATTGTGTACATGAGGCTCAGATAAGTCACGTTGCTCGTTTTCTGATTCGTCAGAAAATACTTTCTGGAATTTTTTTCTTTTTTTTGGGGAGGGGGTTGTTTTATTTTACGGCATATCAACCCCAGTGGGTCATTTAATGCCGATAAAGTTTTGAAATAAATCAATTCTTAATTGATAATACAATTCTTTTATAAATACAATTTTCTATTTAACCCATAGATGGGACCCTAACAGGTACTACCACTCCGGGTCAGAGTGGACCAGGGAGCAATGGTGATGAATGGGGTGCTCCACATTCCCCAAACCTCCAAAACTGGAACCTCACAATCAGATAGAGTTTAACGTCATTCCCAGGACATGTAGACCCGCAGCCACCGCCTTCTAGCACCCATATAATAAAATGGGGTTGGGGCTTGCCATGAGAGCAATAGGGTTGGGAAAATCATATAGGTGCTAGGGCTTGACGTGACCAGCCGATTGATCGGAGGGGGCCTCTCCGACCGCCCGTCTAGCCCAAGATAGGGCCAAAGTGGAGTATTGCATGTCATGAATTGCTCATCCACCTGGGTTCTATCCTTAAGCATCACGTGTGGCCACCCACGGCCAACAGGTGGTCCCATTGGGGGAGTCTTACCCCTCTGCAGAGGTGCAGTCGGTGCATTCTAACGCCCCAGCCGACAGGGCGGTGGAATTTTTCATTTGTTCCGGAAGTGGGTGCGTGTAGCCGGTTGAAATTCGACTCGTCTTTGACATAATAAATGTGGCTCTAGTTTGGGTTGCCCTGAGGAGTTCTGACCGGTTACAGCATGGCTTATGAAAAACATAGCAGTGATTATTGTTGAAAGGTTATTGTAACTGTGGCCAGAGATATTCAGTTCTAATATTTGAGGAGTTGATATATGTATTTACCTAACCCCTCCGCGCAACCAGGATGTGACACAAGGTCATTTTAGCGGGGTTTAACATGTTTGAATTCACAGTGTTCCTTCTCCTAGACTCCGCTTAAGAAATTGAACTTGTGTCGCATCCTGCTCGTGCGGAGGGGTTGTTAAATATATATATATATATATATATATATATATATATATATATATATATATATATAACTATCTGTCTCTCCTCTATTATATACCGGACGTATGATGTGGGTATATATGAATATATAACAGTCTGAGCATATTTCTATCCACATCCGAAGAAGATAAATGAGAGTATCGCAACAATCATAGTATAGTAATCTGACTATCAAACAGTTCCAATAAAAGTCAAGGTTTGTAGTATAATAATAATAATAATAATAATAATAATAATAAATAATAATAAATAAATAAATTTTGACCACACAACAAAATGGTATATGCATAAACCAGAATCTGTTCTTGAGAACGAAACGCATAAAATTCTCTGGGACTTTGAAATAAAACGGATCACCTTATCCCAGTAAGAAGACCAGACCTAGTGTTGATAAACAAAAAAGAAAGAACTTGTCAACTGGTGGATTTTGCAGTGCCAGCAGATCACAGGGTGAAGCTAAAGGAAAATAGAAAAAATAGACAAATATCTGGACCTTGCCAGAGAACTGAAATAGTTATGGAACATGAAAGTGAAAGTGATACCAGTTGTGGTTGGTGCACTTGGAACAGTCCCAAAAGGATTAGAAAAGGGTTTGGAAAGTTTGGATATCAAAGGAAGGATTGAAATCATTCAGAACACTGCACTGCTGCAATCTGCCAGAATACTCAGAAGAGTCCTGGAAACCTGAGGAGACTTGCTGTCACTCAGACTCCAGTGAAATACCATCAGCTAACACTGGTGTGAAAACTCAAAAGGAGTGAATAATAATAATAATAATAATAATAATAATAATAATAATAATAATAATAATAATAATAATAATAATAATAATAATAATAATGCATACGTATTGGTATGCTACGTATTTGTCTGATAGAGATCACCAAACTTGTTTTACGGTGGACCTGATAATTGAAAAAATAATGAGCGCGGGCCACATTATTATTGTGTTTAATGCTTTCTAGCCAGAAAAAAAAAATGTAAAACCAAATTGATCTTTATAAAATAACCTGAAAATGAAAAGAAATTGAATCAGAAAAAATAATAAAAATATTATTCGAGAAATTAGTTTATTTTTTAAATCAAAATTAATTTATAAAATAAATGATTTTATGAAAAATAAGTATGCAGTGAATTTTAACTTTAAATCGCAATTATTTCTTTCAAAGCGGATCGCTTGAAATTAAACATTCTGATCAATTGTAATTATATTAAAATCTTATATTTGTTAAAAATATCGGGTTTGCCCTTTCTAAAAACGTTTGTCTCATAACTTTTGACCAATTCGTTGCTTCACAGTATTTCTTTGAAAATTACCAGTGTTTTTCAAGCAGTCGTAACAAGTGAAAATTCGGGATCGCGTAAGTAACAAGTGAAATGCTCACATGCACGAAATTTTGTAACCTACCTACAGTAGTTAAGTCTATGAAGATTTAGTAAGCTTAAAATGATATTTAAATTCAAATCAAACGTCTTGTGTTACGTACGTTTTAATAAACAGATTCAAGTGTTACATAATTATTAGAAACCTAATATTTATGGCAATAGTGTAGAAATCAAAATGGCCGTTATAAGCTACAGCCCACGGCCTTAAAGGATGAGTGACAAGGCTTGACCTCAGTCCTAACCTTCCGGTGGATACCGTGAGAACCGGTAGAGAGGACCCTCTCTTCCGGTTTAGATAGTAAGTTTCAGTCAGTTAGAAGGTAGGAGCCGAGCTCGTAGGAAGTAAATCGAAGTCTTGTGTTTATTACCTAAGAACTAACAATGACACAGGGCTTCTGATAAGGAGAAATCCCTAACAGAAGACCAGACCCGAAGTCCCCAAGAAAGTCCAGACCTTAGAAGAGACCAGACCAAGATAGATGAAGAAATAACAAACCGGCCAGAAGAAAATACGACCAGAAGTAAGAAGTAAGAAAAGGGTATACAACACAAGTACGGTCGGCGGGCCTGATAAAATACATTCGAGGGCCGGATTCGTTTGGTAGTAGTTTGGTGACCCCTGCGCTAGATTATTAATAAGTGGCTAAGATGAAAAGTACTTTTTTCGTTTTTACTTTCTGTTGTGATGTTAGTCCAACAGTAAAAAAGAAGTCAAGTCGAGAGAGGGTAAAATAAGACAAGTGTATTTACAATAATGGTACAGGAACGACTAGCTTGTTAACGGTAACAGTACCACCTCACTATTTATAGTGAGAACCGGTGTATATTCTCCACTGTAGGAACGGCCGGTACAACACTTTCTTTCTAACAACCTCCCCTTCATAGATTAAACTATTTGTCTACTTAAAACGTGCAGCGACTCTCCCACCAAAGTACAAAAATGATGGTTAGTTCATTATGATTCAACAGAAGGACTCATATTACAAAAATAATAAGACTTTATTTGAATAGAATGAGTTATGAGGTGAATAGTGAACTTTGTAATATCCCATCATACATGTAAAATATACCAAGAAAATTGGACACATGGCCTAGTGGATAAGGTAGTTAGGTTAAGACAGTTCTAAGTGACAGTTATCTCTGGAACCCGAGTTCAATCCTGAGTGAAGGCAGTTAGAAAAATAATTAACACAACTCCTACCCCAGCTATGGTTAGCGGAATGAGAACAGGATACTCCCGTGGAATAAATAAAGGGTTAGGTTCAAAGTTGCTTGATGGCTCCCGATTACGACAAGAAAGTTCCCGAGTTCGAAAAGAAGGTTCCCGAGTCCGAGAAGCTTCCCGAGTCCGACAAGAAATACCTTAAGAAGGCCGGAGGGCATATTGGCCGAAACGTTGTACAAATAACAATGAAGATGGGGACAATAGTCCGAATAACGCAGATAATACTAATACCAAGAAAATTTGGTACAACTGTGCAGGAAATTTGGTAGGCAAAGAGTCAATAATCAAATTCTATTCACAATTCCGGGTGCGATAAAAAGAAAAAAAAGGAAATAAACCAAAGAAAGGATTATCTTTATAAGAAATCTTGGATTTCTTTCCTTTTTTTATTAATTTTTTCTTTGATATTTATCTTTCAATATTCTAAAATATCTATCTATCTATCTATCTATCTATCTATCACAGTCTGTTTATATCTATCTATCTATATCTATCTATCTTCTGTTCATCTATCTATATCTATCTATCTATCTATCTATATCTATCTATCCAGTCTGTTCATATCTATCTATCTATCTATCTATATATCTATCTATCTATCTATCTATCTATCTATCTATCTATCTATCTATCATATCTATCTATCTATCTATCTATCTATCTCTATATTCTATCTATCTATCTATCTATCTATCTATCTATCTATCTATCTATCTATCTATCTATCTATCTATCCTAGTCTGTTCATATCTATCTATCTATCTATCTATCTATCTATCTGTTTTTTTTTTTTTTTTTTGTTTTTCATTTTTTTCTACCATTTAGTATTCCATCCCTATTTTTAAAGATTATATTTTTTTTCTTTATTAATTTTTATTATTCCTTCGTTCGTCTGCCTTTAAGTATTCTTTCTATTTTTCGATCGCTTCTTTCATTTTTTTGGTCATTCTTTTTATTTCATTCTTCTACCTTTCATTATTTTTTCTCTATATATTCAATTTATTTATTTTTTATTTTTATTCTTTTTCTTTTTTCATTATTTTTTCATTATTTTTTTTCTTTTTTCTACCTTTCATTTATTTTTCTCAAATTATTCAATCTCATTTTTCTTTTTCTTTTTACATTTTTTTCATGGTTTTTATTTCTTCTACCTTTTATTATTCTTTCTCAATTCATTCAATCTCTTCTTTCTTTTTTCATTCTTTTTTCATTTTTTTCTCATTCTTTTTCTCATTCTTCGAATTTTCATTGTTCTTTCCCTGTTTATTCGAATTCTTCATTTTTCCGTTTTTTTATTCTTTTTTCATTTATTATTATTTTTCTTTCATTCTTTTCTTTTCATTATTCTTCCTCTACTTATTCAATGGCTTCTTTCTTTTTTCATTCTTTTATTATTCTTCTACGTTTCATCCTTCTACTTTTTATTGTTATTTCTCTATTAATTCGATAATTTCTTTCTTTATTTTTTTTCATTCTTTTTCTTTCATTTACCATTCATTATTTTTCTCTATCTATTTGATATGTTCTTTTTCTTTTTTTTTTTCATTCTTTTTCTTTCATTCTTCTACCTTTCATTATTCTTCCTCTACTTAGTCAATGTCTTCTTCTTTTTTCATTCTTTTTTCATTCTTCTGCTTTCATCCTTCTACCTTTCCTTATTCTTTCTCTATTAATTCAATATCTTTTTTCTTTTACTTTTTCATTCTTTTCTTTGTTTACCATTCATTATTTATCCTCTATTTATTCAATCTCTTCTTCTTTTTTTCATTCTTTTTCGTTTTGCATTCTATTTCTTTCCTTTTACTACCTTTTATTCTTTCGTTATTTTAAGATTTCTTCTTTTTTCTTTTTCTTTTTTTCTTTTTCATTCTTTTTCTTTCATTCTTCTACTTTTCATTATTCTTCCTCTATTTATTCAAGTCTTCTTCTTTTACTTTTTCATTCTTTTTCAGTCATTTATCTTTCATTATTTTCCCCCTACTTATTCGAATTCTTCTTTTTCTTTTTTCTTCTTTTTCTTTTTTCATTCTTTTTCTTTCATTCTTCTACTTTTCATTATTCTTCCTCTATTTATTCAATGTCTTTTTTCTTTTACTTTTTCATTCTTTTTCATTCATTTACCTTTCATTATTTTCCCTCTGTTTGTTCAATCTCTTCTTTCTTTTTAAATAATTATTTTCCTTTTTTCATTCTATTTCTTTCATTCTTCCACTTTTTATTATTCTATCACTATTTTAGGACATCTTCTTCTTCTTCTTCTTCTTCTTCTTCTTCTTCTTCTTCTTCTTCTTCTTCTTCTTCTTCTCTCTCTCCTTTTTTTTTCGCCTTTCATAATTCTATATCTATTTAGAAATCTCCTCTTTTAGATTTCATTCTTGTTTTTATATATTTTTAATACAGTTTTTCTTCGTTTTCTATCTTTTGTTATTCTCTCTTTTGAGTATTTCCTTTTCGTCTTCGATTTCTCGCATTATATATTCATTGACATATCACACAATTCCTCTGGGCTGAGCCCGGCAAGAAAAGCCATCACGTGACTTCAAACGAGATCAATCTGTTGAGATATCGGATTACAATTGGTTTTCATGACCATCCTCATCCAACGAGAAACGACAGATTTCTCTACGACGAGAGAGAAAAAAACAATTTTCACCCCAACATACTTTACACAGATTGTAATTATTTTTTTGTTTTGTTTTGGTACTCGTCTTTTTTTTATATTGTTTACTTGGCTGTTCGTGTTTGGCAAAATAAAGTCCAAACCCAAGTGAGCCACTACGCTGGAACCAATTTGGTTTTGCGACCAAAGTCTTTGAGAACTATGGAGAATATCTCATTACAAGTCGACTTGTCCGGTTCTTTTTATTTGTCCAGTATTCTTTTACTTCAACCAAAATTTTGTCGAAACGTTAATTTCTAATTTATATTTTTTTTACCAGATATTGAAAACAATTATTACGCAATAAAATTAGTCTGACAAGAATTATACATTATATATACGACCAAAGTCTTTGAGAACTATGGAGGATATCTCATTACAAGTCGACTTGTCCGATTCTTTTTATTTGTCCATTATTCTTTTACTTCAACCAAAATCTTGTCGAAACGTTTCTGTCTAATTTACTATTTTTTTAACAGATATTGAAAACAATTATTACGCAATAAAATTAGTCTGACAAGAATTATACATTATATATACAAGCAAATATATGCACACTCCGGGTGCAAGTATTTAAGTTTTAATATAATAAAATATACTAAATCAGAAAGGCTAATTAAACTATATCAGAATGCAAATAAAAGATTTGAAACAGAGGTGGGTATAATCGAAAAGTAGAACAACTGAAACTTACACTTCCTTCCCTCCCGTCTTTCATTGCTAAATTTTCCTGATTTGACTACTTAGTTAAAATAGGAAGTAAAGAATAAAATTACAGTTACTTCTTCTTGTTAATGGATTTATGTTAAGATCTATTGAAGAGATTTTAGTTGATATTCATTAAGATAAAACCAAACAATCAGAAATCAATAATACCAAGCACATATTTATTAAAATCAATTTTTTAATATCAATATGCAAATTAGCCTTCCGGTTGATACTGTAAACCGGTATTTTATGTATAATGTATGTCATAAAAATGAACAATGAATGGAACGTTTTTTCAGAATGCAAGGTGTGTCAAAAATTATCTTCAATCCCGATGCCTTTTTTGACACCCCTTATATATACTAGCAAATATATGCACCCTCTGGGTGCAAGTAATTAAGTTTTAATGTAATAAAATTTATCAAATTAGAAAAGCTAAATAAACTAAATAAGAATGCAGATAAAAAGATTTAAAACAGAGGGGGGTATAATCGAAAAATAAAACAACTGAAATTACTCTTCCTTCACTCCCGTCTTTCATTGCTAAATTTTCCTAATTTATCTATTTAGTTAAAATAGGCAGTAAAGAATAAAATTAAAGTTATTTCTTCTTGTTAATGAATTTCTTTTAAGATTTATCCTTGAGATATTTGCTAATATTCATTAAGATAAAACCAAACAATTAAAAATCAATAATACCAAGTACATATTTATTAAAATCAATCTTTTTATATCAATATGCAAATTAACCTACCAGTCCACACTGTAAACTGCTATTTTTGTTGTATATTTAAATACAATTGCATGTTGTTAGTATGGAGATATGGTCAACGGTATTTATAATGTAAAACAATTTTATTAATGATTGAGATTTGAATAGAATAAAATCTTGGAGAATGTGACGTAAATAACTGAAGGAATTGTGACTTGAGTAGTAATATAATTTCGGCTACAGACGGATAAGCACACAATCTCCATTATAATAAGATATATATATATATATATATATATATATATATATCGCAGTGACAATAGAAATACACTAATTAAATAAATATAAAACCTTATTCACTTCGGGATTTTTTCACTAAAATCGAGTAATAAGTGCTAAATATAAGATTAAAATCGAATATATTAAAATACGAATCGTTTAAAATATACCAACATAGGTTTCTTGCATTTGAAGATTTGCGCTGATGCGAAATACTTACGTCGGTATACTTTAAACGATTCGTATTTTAAACCATTCGATTTTAATGGTATATATATATATATATATATATATATATATATATATATATATATATATATATATAAGGACGTTTAATATGTACGTGTCGACGTATAACTTCAAAACGGGAGGTCACTCAGATTCGAAATCTTGCATACACATTAATAATCTTCTAACTAAGAAACATGCGAAATTGGTTATTGATTTTTACTGATTAAGGGATATTATTAATTAATTAAACCAAAATCAACCAATTGTTAGAATAAACATTGTACTATCCGAATTATCAGCGATTCTTTTAATTTGATTAATCATTTTCCTCTCTTTTTAAAAAAAAAAATGATAAATCATATTCTCTATCTTGCTCCCGTTTTCTCTTTCTCACTCGCTCTCTGGTGTTCCTATTTTTATTGTTCGGTCATGGATAGGGTAAGTTTGCTAGTATATATATATATATATATAATTATAATTTTAAAATGTTCTAAAGCTGAGTGATCTGATGGTAATAATACTAGATGGTATTTGTAATATTTTTACAGTAATAAAAAATAAATTCTCAATATTTCTTAAAGATTGGCATTTAAATTTAAGATCTCACGGATTCCTTAGTGCAACATTTTTTATACATAATTTTATAATTTTTTGTACATGAGTTCTTGTTATTTTTATATATGGGTTTTTATATACTGAAGTATGAAATGTATTTATTTTGAATTCGTGGGAACCTATTGATGATTAGAGATTTGGGGGGAGGGGCGCAGGTAGACGAAAATAACACAGCGTCTGTTTAAACTGACGCGTCACTCTTTCAAAAACAAAATATTTAGTTTCGCTTTATTTATATTTACCTATTCGGTTCTCAGTTTTTAGGTAAGATTTCATTTGTTTTGCAAGAGAGAACACAGATTAAACACACAACAATATATATATATATATATATATATAATATATATATATGTGTGTGTGTGTGTGTGTGTGTGTGTGTGTGTGTGTGTGTGTGTGTGTGTGTCAGTGAATTGAAGTGTAGAGGACAGATGTGTATAAATATTTGGTAGTAGTCGGTATATACGTCTAGGTACGATTTTAAGAATATATTGAGTTCAGTATTATCTGCGTTCTCCCCAACCTTCAATTGATGAAATATTCACCGATAAAATAGTTTATAAACGTATTTGTTAGGAGAAAAGCTGGAACACGTTTTTAT
>CM042156.1:100833425-100843425 GCA_023376005.1 Doryteuthis pealeii
CCCCCCTCTCTCTCTCTCCCCTCTCTCTTTCTCACCCTCTCTCTCTCTGTTCTTTTTTCTCTTCTGGATTTCACCTGTTCATCTTCCAACTCTACCACCTCTCATTTCTCTCTCTCTTTCTTTCTTTCTTTCTTTCTTCTTCTTTCTCCTCTCCCCTCCCTCGCACCCTCTCAATCTCTCGCTCGCTTCTCTCTCTCTCTCTCTGTCTCTCCCTCTCTCTCTCTCTCTCTCTCTCTCTCTCTTAACACTTTCTTCTCTTCTTTTCTCTTCTGTTATTTTCTCTAATTTTAATTCTTACTTTTATGTTTTTGGCAACTTTTCCCTTTTCCTGGTTTTCACTGTTTATCTTCCAACTTTCGCTACACCACACACTCTCTCTCTTTTCTTTCTTTTTCTCTTTTTCTTTTTCACTCTTCTCTCTATTATATTATATGTCTTTTCTCTCTCCCTCACTTTCTTGGCGTCTTCTTTTTTCTTTCTGTTATTTTCTCCATTTTCACCTCTTCTTTTCTCTTCTTGGCAATTCCCTTTTCCCCGCTCTTTTGTGTTCCCTGTCCATGGCATTTTCCCTTCTCTTGGTTTTCCCAGTCCATCTTCGAACTCTACCACCTCTCATTCTCTCTCTCTCTCTTCTCTTTCTCTCTCTCTCTTTCTTTTTCTGTCTTTGTCTGTCTGTCTGTTCTCTCTCTCTCTCCCTGTGTGTGTCTCCTCTCTCTCACTTCTCTGCTCTGGTCTGTTCTCTGTCTTTGTCTGTCTGTCTAATCCGCTCCTTCCTCTCTCTCTCTCTCTCCCCCTCTCTCTCTGTGTCTTTTGTCTGTCTGTCTCTCTGGTCTCTTCTGTCTGTCTTATGTCTGTTGTTCACTATCTTTCCTTCCCCCACTCTCTCTCTCTTTCATTATCTGTCTTTCTTTCTCTCTCTTCTCTCTCTGTCTCTCTCTGTCTGTCTGTCTGTCTCTGTCTTTGTATGTCTATCTATCTGTTCCTCCCCCTCTCCCTCTCTCTTTTCTGTCTGTCTTTCTTTCTTCTCTCTCTCTCTCTCATCTCTTTCTTTCTCTCTCCTCTCTTTTGTTTTCTCTTTCTCTTCTTCTCTCTCTATATATACGCTTTACTCTCTCTCACTATCTTGACGTTTCTTATTTTTGTCAATTTGTCCATCTTATACTTCATTCTTTTCTCTTCTTGGCAATTCCCTTTTTCCCCGCTCTCTTGTGTTCACCTGTCCATGGCATTTTCCCTCTTCTGGTTTTCACTGTTCATCTTTCCAATACTCTAACCCCCCTTCTCTACTCTCTCTCTCATCCATCATCATCCATAATCCTCATCATCATCATCATGGTCTCTTCTTTTCTCTTCGTTATATTCCTCCTTTATTTATTTCGTTTTATTTCCTTCATATTGTTGGCAGTTTTCCTTCTTCCTGGTTTTCAGTGTTTGAACTCAACTCGATCGCTACTCTCTAATCTCTGTCTCTGTCTCCCCCCCCGTCTTTTGTCTGTCTGTTCTCTGACTGTCTCTCTCTCTCTTCTCTCTCTCTCTTCTCTCTCTCTCTCTCCTCTTTTCTGGCTGTTTTGCTTGTCTCTGTTTGTTTCTCTTTCTCTCTCTCTGTCTCTGCCTCTGTCTCTATCTCTGTTGGGTCTCTCTCTCTCTGTCTGTCTGTCTCTCCCTCTCTGACTCTCTCTCTTCTGTCGTCTGTTCTCCCCTCTCTGACTCTCTCTCTCTCTCTCTCTCTCACCACACACACACACACACACACACACACAACACAGCATCGTCTTCTCTTCTTTTCTCTTCTGTTATTTTCTCCATTTTTATGTTCTTGACAATTTTCCCTTCTGGTTAATCTGTTTGTCTCTGTCTGTCTGTCTCTCTATCTCTCTCATTCCGTCTCTCTCTCTCTCTCTCTGTCTTTATCTGTCTGCATGTCTGTCTCTGTCTTTGTCTGTCTGTCTATCAGTTCTTCCCCCCTTTTTCCCTCCTCACTCTCTCTGTCTATTTCTCTCTCTCTCTCCCTCTCTCTCTCTCTCTCTCTCTCTGTCTTTTTATATGTCTGTCTGTCTCTGTCTCTATCTGTCTGTCTGTCTGTCTGCATGTCTGTCTCTGTCTTTGTCTGTCTGTCTGTCTATCTGTTCCTCCCCCTCTTTCTCTCCCTCTCTCTGTCTGTTTCTCTCTCCCTCTCTGTCTCTCTTTATCTGTCTGTCTATCTAGTCTCTGTCTCTGTCAGTTTCTCTTCTCTCTCTCTCTCTCTCTCTCTCTCTCTCTCTCTCTCACACACACACACACACACACACACACACACACCACACAGACAGAGCATCGTCTTCTTTTCTTTTCTTTTCACTTCTGTTATTTCCTCCATTTTTGCATCTTTCCTTAATATTCTTGGCAATTCCTTTTTCCCGCTCTTTCGTGTTCCCTGCCTTTTGTTCGCCTTCTGAAAAAGTCGCCTCTTACAAAAGAGCATCTTAATGGTCAGCCAGCAACATCAACAACAACAACAAATAATAATAATAACAAAATATGCCGCTCAAGAGATTGCGGAAAATGACGGGAACCGTTTAAAAGAAAATGAAACGTCAAACTTCGGATGAGGGAAGTTGTCTGAAGATGCTGGCATCCCATAATTAAACTCTCAGTCGCTGTCGTCACCGTCGCCGCCGCCGTCGTCTCCATGATTCGACTGAGACCATTGTAGTCCACGTCGTCGGAGTCAATGCCGTACAATGTCCGAGGTGTTGACAGAATACGGGAGCGAGGATGCTGAATGCGGCGCGTTGGTAGGATGATGGGAGATATCCGAGGAGGGTAAAGATGGCGCTGACAGGGTCAAGCTGTGACGGAATGAAATAAAAGAGAAATAAAAAAAAAATAAAATAAGGCAAAAAAATAAAATAAGGCAAGAAAATCAATGCTGTTAATTTCTATGCATCGCGTATAGAACCGTGTGCATGCGTGTTCGTCAGTATAACTGTAGACCCGTGTTTGCTTCATATATATATATATATATATATATATATATATCTTATTATAATGGAGATTGTGGGTTTGTCTGTCTGTAACCGAAACTATATTACTATACAAGTCACAATTCCCTTTAGTTATTTACATCACATTCTCCATGATTTTATTTTTATTTAAACCTCAATTATTAATAAAATCGTTTTACATTATTAATACTGTTGGCCATATCTACGTACTAATAACATGCAATTGTATTTATATATACAACAAAATAGCGGTTTACAGTTTGAACGAGAAGGCTAATTTGTATATTGATATTTAAAAATTTTATTTTAATAAAATGTGCTTGATATTATTGATTTCTAATTGTTTGGTTTTATTCTAAGAAATATAAACAAAAATCTCGTGGATAAATCTTAAAAGAAATTTATTTACAAGAAGAAATAACTGTAAATATTATCCTTTACTTCCTATTTTAACTAAATAGTTAAATTGGGAAAATTACCAATGAAACAGGGAGTAATGGAAAATGATGGAATAGTAGTTTCAAAGTTGTTCTATTTTTCGATTATACCCCCTCTGTTGCCGATCTTTTTATCTGCATTCTTAGTCAGTTTCATTAGCCTTTCTAATTTGATATGATATTTTATTATATCAAAACTTAAATACTTGCAACCGGGTGCATATATTTGCTAGTATATATAATAGCAAAATACGAAGTATTCCAATAGATGAGTTTTACTCTTTATTCATCTTTTGGAATACGTCATGATTTCTTTGATTTTTAACATACTGAAGGATTTGTTTACCTATTAATATATATATATATATATATATATATATATATATATATATATATATATATATATATATATTATATATGGAGAAAATTAGACAAACACGGGATGTTATGGAAACCTGATGTTTATTGTCGACGATGCAACGAAATTCTCAGAATTTCCATCATTGGAGTAAGAACTATATCCAAGTCCTGAAGATGGCCTAATAAGAGACCGAAACGTTGCATCGTCGACAATAAATATCAAGTTTCCATAACATCCCGTGTTTGTCTACTTTTCCCCACATACTGTCGGATTAACCTCCTCAAATTTCTACCATATATATATATATATATATATATATATATATATATATATATATTTATATATATATAATTCAAAGAAAAAAATTAACAAACCGTCATTCCATAATAATTTATTACGCCCAGAAACTCAAAAGATTTTTTTTTAATTTAATTTTTTTTTCAAATATGAAAAGAAATTAATTAATTCTTAAATGTAGACACAAAAATAAATTCAAATTAATATAGTTTTATAGGATTATAAGTTATAGTTATAGAATTAATATTATAAGATTATATATGTTTTGGATGTGGCATGGGGATAAAGCCAATAAACTTATATATAAGCGTTTTCTAAAACAGCCCGAAATTGCACCAATATATTTTTTTACAATATTTCAAGGAACTTATATATATGAAATATATATATATATATATATATATATATATAATATATATATATATATATTATGTGTGTGTGTGTGTGTGTGTGTGTGTGTGTGTGTGTGTGTGTGTCTGTGCACTATTTTGTGCAATATATATACTATTGTTTTTATCAAATTCATTACAATAAATACGCATTCTTATAAACACGTTTCTCCCCCACCCCTTGAACATAGATCAGGTGATGACTCCATTATGCATGAAGATATTCTACTAGTGGTGCGACGACTTGAGACGGGGAGTAACTAAATTGATGGATTGGTAAGGAATAAACTATAGTAGTAAGGATTTTTTATCCATTTCCTTATCCATAAAAAAATTCTTCTACCATAGTTTAGCCCTGAACAATTTTTCAACTAATTTACTTTCCGTCCCAGGTGAATTTCCCGAGTGTATTACCGCCATGTGAAATGCAAGTAGCATATATATATATATCTTTGTTTCCCTATGTTCTCTTAAAAATAATCAGTCCATTAATACTTTTTCTCGTCTTTTGCATTTCTTCGAGTGGCGTCACGCGTCATGACACCTTCGCGTGAGTAGATCGCGACTTGCCTTTCAAAAATAAAACGCTGATCAAATACAGTTACATAACTAAAAAGATTTTCATCTCCTGTCACATATAAAAACATCCATCATTTTCTTCACCCCAAGAGACATCCTGATGAAGGTTCAATGTAACCCGAAATGTTTTAAACATCGATTACTAAATTCATCCCAATTTCGGAATACTTGTTTTTTCAAATTTTCTTTATATATATATATATATATATATATTGTGAAACAAAGACTTATTCATAGTTTTTGTGGATTTCACAAAAGCCTTTGACATTGTGTCCTGGACTGCTCTGTGGAAAGTGTTGTCAAAATTCGGAGTCCCAAATAAGATGCTTCAGATCATCATCTCTTTGCATGAAGGAATGAGGGCTTCTGTGAGATCATGTAGCGAGAAATCCAGTACCTTTTCTGTCTCAAACGGTACTAAGCAAGGCTGTGTTCTTGCTCCACTTCTATTTGCATTATTTTTTTCTGCCATGCTCGAGAAAGTATTCTCAGATCTAAGCGAAGGAATAAATGTTGAATTTAGAACAAGTGGTGGCCTATACAATCAACAACGTTTTAAAGCTAGGTCAAAAACTTCCTTGCAGCTAGTACGTGATCTTCTCTTTGCAGACGATGCCGCTCTATTAGCACACAGCCTAAAAGACATCCAGACCATCATTGATAAATTCTCTGAGACATCAAAAGCATTTGGACTTACAATCAGTATAAAAAAAACTGAACTACTGTACCAGCCCGCAGCTTGCAATCCACGTCTTGTAAATCCATCTGTCTTCATTGATGGAAAAGCATTGAAGATTGTTGACACATTTAAATATCTTGGATCAACAGTCACATCTGATGGAAAAATGGACAAAGAAATCCATTCCAGAATAGGTAAAGCTAGCACTGCATTCGGAAATCTGAAACATCGTTTATGGAGTACCAAAGATGTATCTCTTAAAATAAAAATTAACATCTACAGAGCAGTCGTGCTTTCTATTCTACTGTATGGTGCTGAAACATGGACATTTTACCGCAAACACATAACCCAACTTGACGCATTTCACATGCGTTGTCTTCGTGTCATTTGCAGTATAAAATGGGATGACAAAGTAAGAAATAGCACAATTTTAAAAAGATGTGATATTGCTGGCATCGAAACCCTACTAGCCAAGATTCAACTCAGGTGGGCTGGTCATGTTGTCCGAATGAATGAGAACAGGCTTCCAAAGAAGATATTTTACGGGCAACTACCAAATGCTAAGCGTTCAATTGGACGTCCTCTCTTACGCTACAAGGACAAATTGAAGGACAATTTGAAACGCCTCGATATTGACCTGAGTGCTTGGGAAGATCTAGCATCAGATCGGAAGGAATGGCGTAAGACATGTTTCGCTAGACTAAAGAGCTTTGAACAAAATAGACTGAAGCATAGAGATCGGCCCCGCCTAACTTTAAAAGAAAAACATTTAACTCCTACCTTGGATCATTTCGTTTGTCAGTGTGGCTTCATGGCTCGCAGCAGGGCCGGGCTGCTGTCACACTCGAGGAAACATAAAATGTCTTCTTGACAGCATGCACAACATGGGAGGAATCAAATCACTCACTGCTGACCCTCATCTATCGTTCTCAATAGGAGAGTTCACCATATATATATATATATATATATATATATATATATATATATATATTGTATATTTTGGCAGCAAGTTATTTTGTAGCCATATGTTATTAAACCTCACGGAACATTTCTTCTTCATGATCTTGATTTGTATCTTTTCCAGTCTTCTGGCGATCTTTCTAATGAAAAACTTTTAGTGTATTAGTTGAAAATAAAATAATAAAAGGTATATAAGTCTAATTTTAAAAGTTAAGTTAATTACCATCTCTCGTCCTATCTCTCTCTCTCTCTCTATATATATATATATATATATATATATATATATATATATATATATATATATTAATAAATAAGTTATCCACAGACACGTGTTTCGCGGTTTCACCTCTCATCAGTGGGGCTAAACTTTAACAGCTACCTCTGGCCGGGTTTGAGACCTGAATGAATTTTCGTCTGCCAAGTCTCTTAGCCATGCGGCTAGTAGCGGCTGTCATATATAGGAGAATATTTAATTGATACATTTCTAAGCGGAAATAAATTCACTAGAGTCCTCTAACTTTGTAAACAAAGTGAGGGTGAGCTACACGTCAGAACGGTAAATTTTACAATTAAATCCCTATTTAGAGAACTCAACCAAAGTGGGAGTGTATATGTATATATATATATATATATTCGCTGACGACCGCCAACTAAAGCGTAAACGCAACACTCTCCTATATAAGGGATGGAGCACTCTATGGCGGCCTTTACATACAAAACGACGTGTGTATTAAAACAGTTAAAATACCCTTCGTATTCTGTAGGTGATTACAGCCTGGCTGTTAAGATGTCTGACTGACACTGAACCAATCGGATTTCAATCCCGGCTGTAGGTAGCTCACATAATGTCTAGCCACACTGAAGAGACTTGATAAGTCGAAAAACGTGTATGTGGATGACTATTATATATATATATATATATATATATATATATTAACAAAAACTCCAAATACTAGAAGCTTTATACATAAAACAATACAAACCATCCTTAAACAAAATTAATTTCCAATACAGTACACACATTCTAAAATGACTATAACACCTTTCTCACCTATTCTTCTCCTTCCAGCCTCCACATTATAATTTTTTTTTTTAAACTGGAATACATCACCCCTGATGATGGCACTTCGAAGTGCCGAAAGTACTCGGGAACTGAACTTTGGTGGACTTATCCACCAATTCCACCCAAACATTAAATAGTTGGCCAGAAAATTAGAAAAGATCAAAAATAAAATTGTTTAACAGGAGATGTGTCTTTTGTTTAATTCTACATGTATAAATGAAAGAATGCTGCCCAAATACACACACACACACACACACACACACACACACATATATATATATATATATATATATATATATACATATATATGATAAGTTGTAAACAAGGTATGTTTGGAATGGCTTTTTTGCCGACAATTTTTGGGAGAATATGTGCTTAATTAGAGTCGTACCTAATTTTGAAAATTAATTAATTAATAATGAATTAGGCGGGAATGCCTATTTAAATGTATGGCTAAACAAATCGAGAAAAATCAATCACTGTATGTACAGCTTGGCAGTCCGGTTTCAAATCACGCACAGGGCGGCCTTCCTATCTATAGCTCTGCTGATGAGGCCTAATAGGCCGAAATGTACATACAGAGATTGATTTTTCTCGATTTGTTTAGCCATACATTTAAATAGGCATTCCCGCCTAATTCATTATTAATTAATTAATTTTCAAAATTAGGTACGACTCTAATTAAGCACATATTCTCCCAAATATATATATATATATATATATATATATATATATATATATATATATATACGATTTTCTTCGTCTGCACATGCGTATGTGATTATCGTGACCTTTAGTCGTTTGTGTGTTTTGACCGTGTTAATGTCTCCTCGTAGGTGTTTGGCCTTCCTGCACATGTGCGCGTTTTTGATGTTTGTCTTAAGATTTGTTTTATCTTCTTTCTTCTTTTTTTCATTCGTTTTTCGGTGAGGGTTGACGGTGATAACCTCAGTTCATTTCTGACAACTCGACTAACCTTGCAGAATACTGATTCAATTCTTGTCATCAATTCAATTGGAAACCATTTTGATTTGAGACTCGTTGTTTCTTCCCTGTCCAACTCAAGGTTCCCGCCACCCGACAGGACACACTGCTCGATTATGCGCAGGCGTTAAAGTTTCGTTCACTTGCCGCTGGCTATAGAAGAACCACTGACATCACTAACTCATCCACAAGATGTGCATACGAGTGTCTGTATATAAAAAGGGGTATAGCTGAGCAGTCCATGAGCTGCAATACTCCACTTTGGCCCTTATTTAGGCTAGATGAGTGGTCGGAGAAGCCCCCTCTGATCAATCGGCTAGTCACATCAAGCCCTAGCACCTATATGATTGTCCCAACCCAATTGCCCTTATAGCAAAACTCCCAACCCCTTTTATCATATGTGTGCTAGAAAGCGGTGGCTGAGGGTCTTAAACTGAAATTCTGATTTGGAGCTTTTGGGAGTGTGGAGTACCCGCTCAATACAATTGCTTCCAGGTTCACTCTGACCTAGGGTAGTAGTACTTATTAGGGTCCCACCTATGGGTTAAATAGAAACAAATTGAATTTATGTAAAAAAGGTATGACAAAATAATTGTTGAAATGGAATATTCCACACTCTCTCTCAGCCATGTGGTCTGAATATATATATAGTGCACACCGCATTATGCTGGGCTGGCTTCGAGGATTAGTAGTGTTGTGGGGTTGTTAAGGGTCACAAAAAAACTGGTGAAAGTTGACACAAGTTTATTGAAACAGAGAAAGTAAAATTTATAGAAGAAAGGTGAAGTTATGTCCGACAATACAGTCTAGAACTGAATCGCGTCGCTTGTTCCTCAAGATACAATTGTCTTTGCTACTTATAGTAGTAGTAGGATCATTCCATTATGTAAATAGGTTATATCCCTTATAACTGAAGAATAATTAAAGTTCCAATTACCGTCGAACTGGGAAGACAAGGCAACAAACGATTGTAACTTAAATACAAACCCGAATAGTCACAAAGTCTACTGCAGAATGACAGGATATATATAAGACTCCACAATGTCATTCAAATCAAGCAGTCAAGCAGCCAATCAGAACTCAAGGAATGGAATCACCTAAATCACCCAAATTCATGAATGGGTCATTCTTGATTTCTATATATACCAACTGTCTTGGACACTGCTTAAGTGGTACTTAGTTAGCTGCTGTTATTCAAACCGACAGTAGACTTACTGACTTCAATAATAACAAGTAGCATACCTCACTATTCCTTGTCTATCTTATT
>CM042156.1:100850925-100854327 GCA_023376005.1 Doryteuthis pealeii
ATACGAATATGTATGTTTACGATCACCAGAGACTCAAGTCTGTAAAAAAGGGACGAGTAAATGTATGGGCCATTCATAGTAAGGATAATTTGTCTCAGATGTTAGCAATGGAAACATTGTTTACAGCAGCCCATTTTTCAAGGAAATAAATAATGCCGTGTTTTCTCGTATCTTAGAAACTTTACACACGCACACACACACACACACACACACACACACACCACACATATAATTATATATATGAATATGATATAATGAAAAAACAAAAGATGTTTACAGACTATCAAGAGAAATGTGCAAACCGTTTTCGGGCCTAACTCTCAACGGTTTAAAAGCAACACCGGCCCTACCTCACTGATATTTTTTGATTAATTCAACGTTTGACGAGCAGGTTCTGTTTTTGCTAACGGTCATTTTTCCCGTCTTATTTTGTTGATGACCGACCCACGTGCGGTCGATGCATTATATTGCGAGGGTCCTATATCAGTGAGGTAGGGCCAGTGTTGCTTTTTAAACCGTCGAAAGATAGGCCCCGAAACGGTTTGCACATTTCTCTTCTGATAGCCCATTCAGCTGTAAACATCTTTTGTTTTTTCATTATATCATATTCATACTGTCGGATTAATTTTCATTTATTTTTCACACACACACACACACACACACACACACACTATATATATATATATATATATATATTATATTTGAGATATATTTTTTTATCTGTATCCGTTGTTGAAATACATATTACCAGGTTTGGGCATAGGTGTGAAGCATTAACGTACTATATTATGCTAATGTTGTCACCATAATATGTTAGTCAAGGAATAAATATCAGAAAACTCTAGTTTTTTTTTATTTCTTTTATTTAGACGAGTGGCAAATTACCACTACGTCTAAATAAAAGAAACTAAAAAAAAAAAAAACTAGAGCTTTTCTGAATAACAAACAACTAACGAACAAAAGCATGTTGTTATGTCCAACAGCACGAACATTTGTAAACGGCCTCTTTCAAAGCGTTAATATAGTAACAACATGAATTAATTATTTAGAAAAAGCAAACACATGCTGTAACATTCGCTGACAGAAATCTGTTTCGACCTTTATTGATGCGTCTTCATCAAGGCGAGGTGTTATAATCGAGGAGACGGTATTGAGTGGACCGTGTATAAGGACGAAAGTGGTACAGATGAAATGTTTAGTTCAAGCCGGAATTAAACCAAAAAAAAAAAAAATTAATTTTAAATTTTTGAGAAATGCAGATTCTGTTTTGAAATAAAATAAAATAAATTTTATTTTATTTTAATAACATCACGAAGCATTATAGTCCACAAAAAACTCAAAGACTTTGATGTAATCTTTCATTATAATGAGATTGTGTGCGTTTTTGTTGTAACCACTTTACTACTCATATCACTATTCCCTTAGTTATTGACATCACATTTTCCATGATTTGTATTTTTATTTAACCTCATTATTAATAAATTGTTTTGCATTCATTAATACTGTTAACCATGTCAACATACTGACAACATGCATTATATTTATATTTAACAACAAAATAGTGGTTTTACAGTGTGAATGGGAAGGGCTTAATTTGCATATTGATTATTAAAAAATGTGATTTTAATAAAATATATGCTTTAGTATATTGATTTCAAACTGCTTGGTTTATTTTAAAAGATATTAATAAAATCTCTTCATTAAATCTAATTAACAAGAAAATAACTGTCATTTTTTTCTTACTTCCTCTTTACTAAATACTTGAATTGAGAAAATAACAATGAAGATGAAGTGATGGAGAGTAAGTTTCAGTTGTTCTTATTTTCGATTATTTATACTCCCCTCTGTTTCAATCTTTTTATCTGTATTCTTATTTAGTGTTCATTAGCTTTTTCTATTTATTCGATATTTTATTACAGATTAACTTAAATACTTGCACCAGGGGAATGCAGTATATTTGCTAGTAGTATAAAAATGTTCATACAAACATATATGTAATTCCCTAACCGCGGAGACATGACATAACCCCAGACGGGTTGATATTTGCCTTTAAATCAGATCAACCAATCAATCAACCATTTTTCAATATGTTTACGATCGATTTTATATTTTTCATTCTATGTAATCTCAGTAAGTTTTCTTTAATCGGTACAGCCTTTACATGCTTATAACATGTCGTCCCTCGTGGTTGTAATAGTTAGCAAGCTAATTCCCGCTGTACCTGAGTCTGAAATTGCGTGTGTTAATCTTCACTGGCATGCCCCGTACTTGTGCCTTGTGTCACATCCTACCCATGTGGAAAGGTTGCGGTAAAATACCTACATTGCTTACAACATCTGTTTTTCCTTCCTCCTTCTGTTGTTATACTCATCTATACTCACATATCGCGGGTATATTGACAGAGAGAGAGAAGAGAGGAGAAGGAGAGAGAGAAAGAGAGAGAGAGAGAGGCGAGAAGAGGCGGGGGGATAATAGATGGATGAGGCGACGATGGGATGATAGTTCATAGTCGCATTGGGCGGGGATATACCCCTCTGCAAACAAGTGAGTTAAGCCACTGCTGACAGGGACTTTTTTCTTAGTTACGTTCACACGATACATAATTTATGAACAGACTTATAATTATGTCTGCGCACCTAGTTTGCAATATTTTGAATAAATCCGTTAGATTTAGAATAACGGGGTCCTGTGGTAGTTACTCGACAGTTCTTGGCGTTAAGTAACTTTCTTTACTGACCCTTGAACGCGCCATTACAAACGCGTCGGGAATTAGTTTTAAAGATGCGATCGATCTTCGAGAAGCGCAGACACTATTGTCCCCGGCTCTGATAGGTCGGTCTCCCGCGTGGAATGGATATGGGTGTGTTGGAAATGGAGCTTTATCAAGGAAAACAACTCAAATTAGCGATCAAATGCGAACATCAATTATGTTTATTTTATAACTTGAGCTTTAATACTAGTATGAATGACTTGGCTCAATGAAAGAGAATCAAATAGACTTGATTACCAGCAAACAAAGCCAAGAATTATAGCAAAAGCAGAAAGAGAAAGAAGAAGAAGAAGAAGAAGCCATGAAGTAATCAGTAATACAACAGCACTATTTAGCACTCTGGTATTGAATAATGTAAATAGAAACTTCAACTAAACTTATGCCAATTCATTCTTATTTTTCTCTATATATCAAAATATAAACTGGCAGCTTCCAATCTGATAAAGGAATTTGAAAAGAACTTGTTGTGAGATGTGGTTCGTATTCTCTTGTTTCTGTCGTAGTATCAATGAAATCCTAATCGAGCGCGACCATCGCATAGCTCAGGTCTTCGCACCTCAAGTTCACTAATTTCATCCATTCCTCTAAACAGTTCTTTATATATCTCCTCTTCGTTTGTATTCTCTCTTTTT
>CM042156.1:100854427-100876927 GCA_023376005.1 Doryteuthis pealeii
CTACAACTTACACACACAACATTACACACACACACTATACACACACACAACACACACACACATATATAATATATATTATATAGTATATATATATTAATATATACACACAAATTACACCAACACAACCACACACACACACACCATATTTATATTATATATATAATTATTACTATCAATAGAGTCACAATATGTGGCGATCAGTACACACCCACACTTCACCACAACACACCTTACCACACACACACACACACACACCACACATATATATATATATAAATATACACACACACACTTTACACACACACACACACACACATATACTATATATATATACACACACACACACTTACACACACCACACACACACACACACTATAATATAATATATATATGGTTACCGGTGCCGGACTGACACCCAACCGATCAGATTTCAATTCCGGCTGTAGGTAGCTTACAAAATGTCTAGCCACACTGAGCGAGACTTGATAAGTCGAAACACCG
This sequence comes from Doryteuthis pealeii, assembly GCA_023376005.1. Classification (NCBI taxonomy): domain Eukaryota; kingdom Metazoa; phylum Mollusca; class Cephalopoda; order Myopsida; family Loliginidae; genus Doryteuthis; species Doryteuthis pealeii. The sequence continues at coordinate 100,854,929 of CM042156.1, forward strand.
TGTTGTGGATGACCCTATATATTATATATATATATATATATAATATATATTATATATTGAGGTGAAAGTTTGGTATTTGTATCCGTTTTTAGGAGCTACTTTTACTAGGTTTGGGCTTAGTGTGAAGGTGTGAAGCTTAACGTACTTATTATGCTAATATTGTTAGCGAAATATGTAAGTTAAAGTCACAAATTGTACGCATCAGTACACACACACACTTACACACACACTACACACCACACTCACACACACACACACACACATTATATATATATTACTATAATATAAAGAGTCAAATATGTGGATCAGTACACAACACATACGTCACATACATACATACACACACATATAAACCATACGCACACACACATATTGTATATATATATATTTAAAAAGTGTCTAATATGTAGCGATCGGTACATTACACACACACACACACACACACGCATATATACTGTTAAGTGTCAAATATGTAGCGATCAATACACACACACGTACACATACATATACACCACAATACAAACATACGCGCGCACACACACACATACTATATATTAATATATTAAAAAGTGTTCAAAATATGTAGCGATCAGCACGCACACATACATACACACACACACACACACACACTGTCACACACAGATATATATATATACACACACACACACACACACATATATATATATGTGTGTGTGTGTGTGTGTCTAATATGTGGTGATCAGTACACGCACACACACACACACTCACACATACACATATACACCCATACACATACTATATTACACACACACACGCAACACACACACACACACACACACACACACACACACATATATATATTATATATACTATATATATATTATATATATATACGAGGGTCATGCAGTAAGAATTTTTGTCTAAAGCGTTGACAATAGGAAGCACTGTTTACAGTAGCACATTTTCTCAAGGAAATCACCAGTGATGAGTCATTTCATGTTCCAGAAGACAGTCAGCGTGACCTTCTTCACTGATCACGCCCGTACTTAAAAGTGTCAAATATCAGTGATCAGTATCTCTTTCCCCCCTCTCTCTCTCTTTTAACAAATCCTATATGAGAACTAACGCAAAAGACTTTAAGATATAGTCCTCTTCAAGTAATTACCACCCCACTGTCCCAAAATCTATGGCCTCTTCAAAACACAAAAGCCCGAGTAACCTCTGTCATCCACAATCTTGTAAAATTTCTGGCAAAAACACTATCTTTCCTACTAGGTACAATTAGTGATGTCCACATGAAGAAAAAACTTAGGTTCCTTTCTCAATAAAATAAATAACACCAATAACATCAATAAATATCTAGCTGCATCAACATAAATTCTTTTACACAAATTATACCGGTTAATAATAATAATAATAATATAATAAAATAATAATAATAATAATAATAATAATAATAATAATACATTCTTAAAGAAGTCAAAAATAAAAGTCAAAAAAATAAACGGAAAAATATTGCAATGGCCTGGATCGATTACAGAAAAGCCTATGACATGGTCCCACATACCTGGATTTTAGAATGCCTATAAATGTACCAAAATTTCCAACAACATTATAAACTTCATTAAAAAGCCATGGAAAACTGGCGAGTTCAATTAAAAGCTGGAAAACAATCCCTGGCAGAAGTAAAAATCCAAAGAGGTATCTTCCAAGGAGACTCATTATCACCACTACTCTTTATTATTGCAATGATGCCGCTAAACCATATACTGAAAAAAGGTACCGGGGGATACAAATTTAGTAATTCACAAGAAAAGATAAACCACCTTATGTACATGGATGACATAAAAAAATTTGCAAAAAATGAAAAAGACTTAGAAACCCTGATACAAACTATTAGAATATATAGCCAAGATATAGGAATGGAATTTGGAATTGAAAAATGTGCTATGCTAGTAATGAAACAGGGTGAAAGAAAATTAATGAATGGAATACAACTGCCAAATCAGGACACTATAAAATCACTTGATGAAAATGAAAGTTAGAAATACTTAGGAATTTTAGAAGCGGACAATATTAAGCAAACAGAAATGAAAGGAAAGGTTAAAAAAGAATATCTCAGGAGAACTAGAAAACTTCTAGAAACCAAACTTAACAGCAGAAATCTGATCATGGGAATCAATACCTGGGCTGTCCCCATTATAAGATACTCAGGACCATTCTTAAAATGGACAAAAGAAGAACTCAGATAGACCAAATAACGAGAAAGTTAATGACCATGCACAATGCTCTTCACTCTAGACGCGATAGAGATAGATATGTGTCGAGAAAGGAAGGGGGAAGAGGTCTTGCCAACATAAAGGAATACGTAGAAACCATAATCCAACAACTTGAAGATTACACAAGAAAGAGCAAAGACAAATTACTTATTGGCGGCCAACAATAGTAGAAGTGACAGATGGACAAACCGAAAAACAACAAAGACTAAAAAACAAAAATGGGAAGAAAAACAATTATATGGACGCTTCAAACGACAAATAGAAGAGGTTGCACATGGAAAGACTTGGACTTGGTTAAGAAAGGGAAACCTCAAAAGAGAAACTGAATCACTTATAATAGCTGCACAAAATAATGCCATAAGGACAAACTATATCAAAGCAAAAATTGATAAGACCCAACAAAATAGTAAATGTAGATTATGCGGTAATAGAGATGAGACTGTAAACCATGTACTATGCTAATGTAGCAAACTAGCACAATGGGAGTACAAGACTAGACACGACTGGGTTGGGAAGGTGATCCACTGGGAATTATGCAAAAAATTTAATTTTGACCATACAACAAAATGGTATATGCATAAACCAGAATCTGTTCTTGAGAACGAAACGCATAAAATTCTCTGGGACTTTGAAATGAAAACGGATCACCTTATCCCAGCAAGAAGACCAGACCTAGTGTTGATAAACAAAAAAGAAAGAACTTGTCAACTGGTGGATTTTTCAGTGCTAACAGATTACAGGGTGAAGCTAAAGGAAAATGAAAAAATGGACAAATATCTGGACCTTGCCAGAGAACTGAAAAAGTTACGGAATATGAAAGTGAAAGTGATACCAATTGTAGGTGGTGCACTTGGAACGGTCCCAAAAGGATTGGAAAAGGGTGGAAATTTAGAAATCAGAGGAAGGATTGATTCCATTCAGAACACTGCACTGCTTGCAATCTGCCAGAATACTCAGAAGAGTCCTGGAGACCTGTCACTCAGACTCCAGTGAAAGACCATCAGCTAATGAATGATGATGTGAAAACTCAAAAGGAGATATAATAATATATATATATATATATAATATATATAATATATATATATATATATATTATATATATCATATACATTAGTCATCCACAGTGTTTCGACGTTCTCGTCTCTTCAGTGGCTCAATTTAACAGTACTTCTAGCCGGGAACAGCACCCGGCTGAATTTTCGTCTGTCGAAGCTACTTACCCTCACGGCTCCCGGCAACTCTGAGTAAGTGGTGAATAATTAATTGATACATACTTACGAATATGTATGTTTACGATCACCAGAGAACTCAAGTCTGTAAAAAAGGGACGAGTAAATGTATGGGCCATTCAATAAGTAAGGATAATTTGTCTCAGATGTTAGCAATAGGAAACATTGTTTACAGCAGCCCATTTTTCAAGGAAATAAATAATGCCGTGTTTTCTCGTATCTTAGAAAACTTTACATACACACACACACACACACACACACATATATATATATGAATATGATATAATGAAAAAACAAAAGATGTTTACAGCTGCATGGGCTCATCAGAAGAGAAATGTGCAAACCGTTTCGGGGCCTATCTCTCGACGGTTTAAAAAGCAACACCGGCCCTACCTCACTGATATTTTTTGATTAATTCCAACGTTTGACGAGCAGCGTTCTGTTTTGCTTAACGGTCATTTTTCCCGTCTTATTTTTGTTGATGACCGACCCACGTGCGGTCGATGCATTATATTGCGAAGGGTCCTCATATCAGTGAGGTAGGGCCGGTGTTGCTTTTTAAACCGTCGAGAGATAGGCCCCCGAAACGGTTTGCACATTTCTCTTCTGATGAGCCCATGCAGCTGTAAACATCTTTTTTTTTTTTCATTATATCATATTCATACTGTCGGATTAATTTCCATTTTATTTTCACACACACACACACACACACACACACACACACACACACAATATTATTATATATATATATATATATATATATATATATGAGATGGTATTTTTGTATCTGTATCCGTTGTTGGAAATACATATACCAGGTTTGGGCATAGGTGTGAAGCATTAACGTACTATATTATGCTAATGTTGTTACCATAATATGTTAGTCAAGGAAAATAAATATCAGAAAACTGTAGTTTTTTTAATTTCTTTTATTTAGACGTAGTGGCAAATTTACCACTAAGTCTAAATAAAGGAAACTAAAAAAAACAAAAAAACTACCGAGTTTTCTGATATTTATTCCTTGACTAACATATTATGGTAACAGCATTAGCATAATATAGTATGTTAATGCTTCACACCTAGGCCCAAACCTGGTATATGTATTTCCAACAACGGATACAGATACAAAAATACATCTAAAATATATATACGCAATAGAAGCATACAGAGACGCAAAATCTACAACATATATATATATATATATATATATTTATATATATATATATATATATAGATAGATAGATAGATAGATATGAAAACATACAATATGCTGTTAAAATGAAAATATTTTATATCATATTCATAGCTAATACTGAACAATATTTCGACTTTATAAATTCAATATTATCTCTGAAAATGATATAAATATTTTCATCTTTCTTTAACAGCCATTATTGTGTGTTTTTCATATCCTTTATCTATACTTATACCGTCGGATTCATTTCCTTTCTCTATATATATATATATATATATATATATATATATATATATATATATAATGGGTCATTCCAGTAGTAAGTATACTTTTGTCTCAGGGTGTAATAGAAAGCATTGTTTACAGCCGCACATTTTTCAAGGAAAATAATTAATGCGTATCCTTTCGCTATCTTAGAAAACTAGGCGTTTGCCTTTTTTTATTAACCGCTGCACCCGAAATCTTTTCTTTACAGGAGAGTCAGTTTGTTTCTACTCTATGGGCTGTCTTCTCGTAGTAATTAAAAGTAAAGTCGTCGGGGTGGCCTAAAATCAGTATCAGCCAATCAGCGAGGGAGTCTATCCTCTTTTCACTAGCACTACACCAAAGGGATTATTTCAACGTCTGAGGTTGAGCGCCACATCTACCATCAGCTCCATACTTTACCTCACAAATCTCAGTGCTACTCATACGCTGAGTTGGCGAGGGTTGGTATCGAACTAGAAATCTTGTGTTTCCAAGCCGAACGCTCTACCGACTGAGCTAACCGAACATATATTGACTAAAACAAACTCTTCCGTACACATCTGTAAATTTCATATGGTTTGCACTTCTCAGGCTCTAAAACTATAATGACAGGCTTCTTTCAAAGAATGTATATATTCAGATATGAGAGTACGTAAATAAACACTGTGTTTATTTGATGTGGCTTTTAGCTGACAATTTTTGGAGGATATGTGCTTAATTGAAGTCATACCTAATTCTTGAAAATTAATTAGTTAATAATTAATGAATTTTTAGGCGGGCATATATGTTCAAATGTAAGGCTAAACAGATCGAGAAAATGTCAATCCCTGAATAGGTCGAAATCCCTAATAGGTCGAAATGTACATTCAGGGATTGACATTTTCTCAATCAGTTTAGCCTTACGTTTGAACATATATGCCCGCCTAAATTCATTAATTATTAACTAATTAATTTTCAGAAATTAGGTATGACTTCAAGTAAGCACATATCCTCCAAAATATTCAGATATATGGAAACTACTAGCAAATATATGCACCTTCCGGGTGCAAGTATCTAAGTTTTAATGTAATAAAATATTATATCAAATTAGAAAGCCTAATGAAACTAAATAAGAATTCAGATAAAAAGATTTGAAACGGAAGGGGTTACAATCGAAAAATAGATCAACTGAACATTACTCTTCCATCACTCTCGTCTTTCATCGCTAAATTTTCCTAATTCAACTATTTAGTTAAAATAGAAAGTAAAGAATAAAATTACAGTTATTTCTTCTTGTTAATGGATTGCTTTTAAGATTCATCCCCGGGATTTTTGCTCATATTCATTAAGATAAAACCAAACAATTAGAAATTAATAATACCAAACACATATTTATTGAAATCAAATTTTTAAAATCTATATGCAAATAACATTCCGTTTCTTATTGTGAAATAATATTTTGTTGTATATATGAATACAATTGCATGTTTTTATTATGTAAATCTGGCCAACGCCGGGGGTCCAGTGGCTTTAGCCCTGGATCTTTACAAGTTAATAGCGTCGATCCCAGGGGGCTATCCCCCCAGGCAATACCTGCCCCCTTGACTTAAAGGGGCAGGGCTGGGTTTATTGTCCAGCGCCTGGGGCGCCAACCTTGTGGTGGAATGCCGAAGGGATCGACGCAATGTTTGTTCTTTCCCACCCATGAGCTTCGGCTTGTGTGTGGGCCCACGTTAAAACGAGGCATTGTGTCCAGCCCATACAAGTGGGGTATGAGGCAAATACCTGTAAATCTGGCCAACGCCGGGGGTCCAGTGGCTTTGGCCCTGGATCTTTACAAGTTAATAGCGTCGATCTCAGGGGCATATCCCCCCAGGCAATACCTTCCCCTTTGACTTAAAGGGGCAGGGCTGGGTTTATTTCCCAGCGCCTGAGGTCCCCCTTGAGGGGGAATGCCGACAGGATCGACGCAATTTTTTCCACCTACTACTGATGAGCTTCAGCTTGTTGGTAGGCCCACATAAAATGTCCTTGTTTCACGCCCTCATAAGTGGGATGAGAGGCAAATACCTGTAAATATGGTCAACATGATTAATAATGTAAAACAATTTTATTAATAATTGAGATTTAAATAAAAATAAAATCATGGAGAATGTGATGTAAATAACTAAGGGAATTGTGTCTTGAGTAGTGATATAGTTTCGGTTCCAGACAGAAAAATACACTATCTCCATTATAATGAGGTTATCCGGCCAATTAGCCCCCCTCTTAAATTGCAATCTCCTTGATTAGCCTGCATGGGGCACGTTTGAGTGAGAGACCATAACTTCTCGCATGACCAAAGATGAACTGAAAGCAAGGATAACGACAGAATTCACCAGTTCAAACAAGGAGAGCGTCGGAAAGTCTGGCAGGAGATTCAGGGTGCCATAACCCAAATCAATGGCGATTTCTTTGAATGAATGAAACGCATAGTATTTCAACCCTCTACATGAAAATATTTTTCAATTATTAAATATCTAACGAACAAAAGCTGTGTTGATGTCCAACAGCACGAAAATTTGTAAACGGTCTCCTTTTTCAAAGCGTTAATATAGATACACAACATGAAATTAATATTTAGAAAAAACAAACACATGATGTTAAAATTCGCTGACAGAAATCTGTTTCGACCCTTTATTGAAGTGGTCTTCATCAAGAGCGAGGTGTGTATGATAGAGAGACGGTATGAGTGCACCGTTATAAGACGAAAGTGGTACAGATGAAACGTTCTAGTTCAAAGCCGGAATTTAAAAAAAAAAAAATTTAATTTTGAAATTTTGAAAATGCATATTCTGTTTTGAAAATAAAATAAAATAAATTTTATTTTATTTTAATAAATCAGAAGCATTATAGTCCACAAAAAAACCTCAAAAGAGTTTGATGTAAATATGTATAAAAATGTATACATAACATATATTAATTCCTAACCGCGAGACATGACATAACCCCAGACGGGTTGATATGCCGTTAAAATCAATCAATCAACCAATTTTTCTATATGTTTACGATCGATAAGTTTTTATATTTTTTATTTATGTAATCTAGTAAAGTTTTCTTTATCGGTCACAGGCCTTACATTGCTTACAACAGGTCGTCCCATCGTGGTGTAATAGTTAGCAAGCTAATCCCGCTGATACCTGAGTACTGAATAGCGTGTTTAATCTTCACTGGATGCCCCGTACTTGTGACCTTGTGTCACATCCTACCCATGGCGAACAGGTTGGGTAAATACCTACATTGCTTACAACATCTGTTTCTTCTTCCTTCTGTTGTATACTCATATATACTCACATCATACGCCGGGTATATGACGAGAGAGAGAGAGAGAGAGAGAGAGAGAGAGAGAGAGAGAAGAGAGGAGAGGGGGGGGAGATAATAGATGATGAGATGATAGATGATGGTTCATACTTATTTACCTCTGCTTACTTCGTCTAACTCGGCCCTCGGGGTTTATGCTGGGGTTGATATTTCTTTGTTGATATCTTCGTGTTGGGCTGGACATTGCTTGTTTTAATATTCAATTAAAAAGACTTGTTTATGTTCTTGAAAAAGCTTTATTTTCGAACCCTGGCCATGATTGTGCTGAGCTGGAGATGCCGACTCAGAGCGGTGACAATATCGTCAGTACTCCTCATAAATCGGGTCAAATCTGCCTAAATAGACTAAAACTTACTCTCACGCCTGTACCGGAAGTCCAGCGGAATGTCACCGGTTGTCAATCATCGGCTATAGTAACTTTCTACTAGATCCCCGTTCTTCTGATTCTAACGAAATTTATTCAAATATTCTTACTACAGGTACGCATATAAATGATATTTCTCTGAATGTTTGAGATGAGGCTTGATGATTAGTATTATCTGCGTTATTCGGACTACTGTCCTCATCTTCATTGATATCTGTACAACGTTTCGGCCGATGTACCCTCCAGCCTTCTTCAAGTATTTCTTGTCGGACCCAGGAAACTTCTTTTCGGACTCGGTAACCTTCATTTCGGACTCGGGAACCCTCTTATCGTTCACTACCGGCCCTCGCCAACATAGCACGTGTAGCAGCACTGCTTGGATCTGTGCGGTAAAATGAGTTGTAGATAGTAAGTGTGGCGCTTCACTTCAGATGCAAAAATAATCTCCTGGCCAAGCGCTAGGGTAAAGAGGATAAACTCCCTCAATATATATATATATATATATATATATATATATATTATATATATATATCAGCCCTGAAAAGCATTAAGCGAAACATTTGTAGGTTGTTTATTTGCTCTACTTATGTATTTAGCACTTTTTACTTATTAGTTTTAGACTCCTGGCGGTTTTATATGAATATATATATATCTTATATATATATATATATATATGCATATAAATTGTTTTTTTCTTTTGGCCAAAATATTGTACCAATAGATTATTCTTTGTTGGTACGATTATCTTGGTCTTTTCTTTTTTTCCCAAAAATTTTTTCTCCCCGGTTGGTGTTTGGTAGTATATTTTTACAATCAAACTATTTGCTGGGTTTCTTACGCGAGGATTTACCAATAAGTTTGGTATATATTATTATATATATATATATATATATATATATATATAACAATCTACTGTAGTTCATCAATATAATTTTTATATCATTAAATCTACATTCTTCTCTATTTCGTAGTCTCTTCATACCTATCTATTTATCAATCTATCTACTTTTCTCTATCTAACTATCTATCTTAATTATCAATATCTTTGTGTGCCATTAAATCTGTCTTTTCCAATCTCTCTCTCTCTCTCTTTTATCTCTCTCTCTCTTCTCTCCCTCTCTGTCTGTCTGTCTGTCTGTCTGCCTGTCTCTCTCCTAATCTATTTATCTACATATTCCTCAAATTAGCTAGCTAGCTAAGTTTCTTCGTATCTACCTATATCTACTGTACCCCCCATCAATATATTTTGTGTTATTAAATCTCTCTCACTCTCTCTTTCACTTTTTCATACCATTTTCTCTCCCTATCTATTATCTATCTATCTATCTATCTATCTATTTCACTCCCTCTCTTTATCTTTCTCTTCCCCGCTCTCTCTCTCTCTCTCTCTCTCTCTTTCACGCACACACAGCCCTTCTCTCTCTCTCCCTCTCCCTCTCTCTCTCCCTATCTATTCATCTGTCTATCTATTTAACTACCTCTCAATTCTCTTTCTTTCCCCCCTCTTTCTCTCTCTTTTCAGCCACACATCTCTTCTCTCTCTCTCTCTCTCTCTCTCCCATTCTTGTCTATCTATTTCACTCCCTCTCTTTCTCTTCTCTCCCCTTCCTCTCTCCTCTCTCTCTCTCTCTCTCTCTGTTCTTTCACGCACACACTCCCTTCTCTCTCTCTCTTATCAGGTCTCTTTCTATTATCTTATCTACTATTTACACTCTCTCATTCTTCTCTCTCTCTCTCCTTCTCTCTCCCTATCTATCTATCTATCTGTCTATCTATTTCACTTCCTCTCTTTCTCTTTCTCTCTCTCTCTCTCTCTCTCTCTCTCTCCCTATCTATCTATCTGTCTATCTATTTCATCCCTCTCTTTCTCTCTCTCTCTCACTCTCTCTCCCTATCTATCTATCTATCTATCTGTCTATCTATTTCACTTCTCTCTTTCTCTTTCTCTTTCCTCTCTCTCTCTCTTCTCTCTCTCTCTCTCTCTCTCTCTCTCTCTCTCTCTCTGTCTATCTATCTATCTACATAGAGGCACAGAAAAAAAATCCAGCCAAACCCCGAAAGCACAGTGAGGCCTCTAACCAACTGTGAAAAGCACCCCTGGTGACTATGTCATTATATTTGTCCACTGACACGTGACGTGAGAGGTACACGGGCTGACGGCCGATAAATTGATGTATTAGCGACATCATCAGATCTGGCCAACTGTGGATGTTTTTACCGACACGTGACTGACAACTGGTGGGTCGTGGGGATGTTGAAACGACGGAAAGAGGATACGTAAACGGCGGGAAAATGTAGCCCTCTGTTATGAATTGACAAGAAGAAGAAGAAGAAGAAGGAACGAACATTGAGTCCCGCGTAAAACAGAAATAAGAAAAAAAAATACAAAACAGAAAAAAATATAGCGGAGGAAAATACATGAATGTGTTTTTGAAACGATGGGAAATGTTAACTGGCTTTGTCTCTCCGGGGATGATGGGGGCCTCTTCAGCGGTGTGACGGACAGGAAAAATGGCTGTCAGTATGTCTTCTCGCTTGAGAGTAAAAGAATATTGGGCCGGGGATATGATGTCGTTAGAGAGAATAGTTAAGCTGAGAGCTTGGTAAGTGGGTAGTTTAGAAAATTAATGGGTATTATATATATATATATATATATATATATATATATATATATAGTTTTTTGGAAACCTCTGAGGTGTATAACGAGTAAGACGTTGTACGTGACGTTTTTCTCTACGTATACGGAGAATTATTCGGGCTGACTATCTTTCTCGCGATTTTTTTTTTTTACATTTTATACATGGCTTTGTTTAACACCAGGTTTCGATATCATCTCTTTACTCGGTGTTTTTCTCTCCAAAGTATCCTTACTCTCCATTTTCCCGCCCAATACTCTCCTTTACTCGTTTCTTCCCAATTATCGCAAAATGCTGAATGTCTTATTTGCTGCCATACTCCATACTTTAATAGGTGCAATGGATTCAGGATTATTAACATAAATTTGCCGAACCGAGTTCAAGTCTTGGCCAAGGCAGCATATAATAACTATTTCCATTGATTTAATGTTTAATGGATTTAAACTCGGTGAATCTTTTTGTGTGTGTGTGTGTTGCACACAGCTAAAATTGGTTTACGAGGTACGAGCGAGCTTCAGATACGCATATGATATTTTCACTGAACCATGACCAAGGCAGCATATAATAACTATTTCCATTTTAAACTTGAATCTTTTTTTTTTTGTTGTGTGTATGTGTTGCACACAAATGGTTTACGAGTACGAGCGAGCTTCAGATCCACTCTTTACGAGCGAGCTTCAGATACGCATATGTATTTTCACTAGTTCAGTCTTGACCAAGGCAGCTATGAATAACATTTCCATTGATTTAATGGATTTAAACTCGGTGATCTTTTTTTTGTGTGTGTGTGTGTGGTTGCACACAGCTAAAATTGTTTACGAGGTACGAGCGAGCTTCAGATACGCATATGATATTTTCACTGAACCGAGTTCAAGTCTTGACCAAGGCAGCATATAAGTTATTATATTTCATGATTAATGTTAATGGATTTAAACTGGTGATCTTTTTTTTTGTGTGTGTGTTGCACACAGCTAAAATTGGTTTACGAGGTACGAGCGAGCTTCAGATACGCATATGATATTTTCACTGAACCGAGTTCAAGTCTTGACCAAGGCAGCATATAATAACTATTTCCATTGATTTAATGTTTAATGGATTTTTTTCTTTTTTGTGTGTGTTGCAAGCTAAAATTGGTTTACGAGGTACGAGAGATCTTCAGATACGCATATGATATTTTCACTAAAACATTTCAAGTTTCCAAAATCATTACGCCAAAGAAAAATATTATTTATAAAAAAAAAATGAATACATTGGTTTAGCTCAGTCGAGTATCCGCTTCGGAACTACAAGGTTCCAGCTGCTATATCGGCCCTCGACAATTCAGCACATGAGTAGCATAGCCTGCATCTGTACTGTAAAGTGGAAAGCTGATAGAAGGTGAGACTCTCCACTACAGACGCAAAGACAATCTTCCCGTTCTAGCGCAAGGGAAAGAGAGGAAAGACTCACTCACTGACAAGCTGATACCGACAATAGACCACTTCGCCTGCTACAGCACATAATTCATTACTTTCTATTTTATTATTTTTATTTTTATTATTTATAAAAACGTGACAAAAATTGAACGGATTAATGGCATTTCAGTTTATTTTAATGGGGAACATTGATTTCATATACGAGAAAATTGACTTAGAAGCGGGACAAATTAAACTGGTAAATCAAGGTAACTATATTGGAATTTCAGTCTCGGAAGACTATAATAAAGTTGTTGTGCCCCTGAAGTTACTGCACCTCCTGTGACTGTGAAGTCCAATGTTTGGAAAACATTCTCGACCACAGATGTTACATGTGAAGGCTGTCCCTGAAGATGTTGATGTGCCGGTGCTTTGTTTCGCTGCGTTCTTCAGACCTCTTAGCTTTATGGTGTTGCACCAGGGTGACTTCTGACATGAGCAGTCCTCTACGGAGAGTCTGCCGCCACCGAGGGTGGTCCTGAGCTAATCTTCCCAGCTGGAAGGGGCAATGCCAAAGCATCTGAGATCCTTCTTGCAGACATCCTTGAATTGCAGCTGGAGGCGACATATATGTCTCTTACCAGACGAAATGTCTCCAAAGAGGATGTCTTTCGGGATTCGTCCATCATCCATCCGACGTACATGACCCAGCCATCGGAGACAACGTTGTCTCAGTAGAGAACACAAACTGTCTCTAGAACTGCCGTGTTAGTGATCCTGTCCCACCAGGTGATACTCGAAATACATCTAAGGCAGTGCATGTAGAAGCTATTTAGCTACTGCTCTTGGTGGGATTATAAGGTCCATACATGTGGGTAAAAATTGATTTACAAGCGGAACAAATTAAACTCGTAAGTCAAGGCAACACTGCATATAATAATATTAATAATATTGTTATATCTATAAATAAAGTGTGCTCAATATCATTGATAGAGCATATATATATATATATATATATATATATATATATATATATATTTGGGAATAAAAAAGCCTTAAATACCATGGGTATCGTGGTTATGGACCATTTCCACTCGCGAGTATGCTCACGAGCTTCTTCAGACACTGATATATTTTATAAAAATAAATATATCAGTGGTTTGAAGAAGCTCGTGAGCATACTCGCGAGTGGAAATGGTCCATAACCACGATACCCATGGTATTTAAGGCCTTTTTATTCCCAAATAACTTTGCTCTGTTTACATTAATTAAACATTGAGCTCTCATACGGAACCTGAACTCTACAAACTACTGGTAGAGAATTAGGACCCACCTAAGATCACCTTGTACCAAGAAACTTGGTACCGCACCAAAGTATATATATATATATATATATATATATATATATATATATTATGTGTGTGTGATTATTTTGGTATATGTATCCGTTTGTGGGAGGTACATAGATCCGATTTGGACATTAGTATGAAGCCTTAAAGAAATGAATATCAGAAATTCGGTTGTTTTTGTGTAGACTTTCGTTTATTGTATGTGAAAGCGAAAATTTTTGATCAGAAACCGTCGCATGTCGAACGTGAATTGTTCATACTCTGCCTTGTATTTTTTGTTATCTACATTAGTTGATAAGCTTTTCAGATTTTCTATGATAAGTTTTATTATTTCAATCAGAAATCTATTTGTTTGAGTCATGTTTGTTAGATGAATTTCATTTGGTTTTTAGGGCTGATTTTCATTGGCTGAAAATAACTTGTCACGTTATTCTTTTACTATTTTATTATTTTTCTTCTTCTTCATGTAACATTATCATGAACGCTGTCAGCAAAATTGATCTAAATAAAATAAAAATTAAGGCATAAAACAAAGCTATAAAAGTTTGTGAGTTAAAATATTCATGATGGTTCAAGTCAGGACGTTGATTCCAACAAAGGTCAAGGATAAAATAGTAGTTCTGAGATCATCTTTATTGCTTTGTTATAAGTCGGCGTGGTGGCCTAAAGTCGGTATCAACTAGACAGCGAGGGAGTCTATCCCCTTTTCACTAGCGCTAGACCAAGGTGATTGTTTTTGCGTCTGAGGAGGAACGCCACACCAACCATTATCTCCTCACTGTACAGCACAGATCCTTGTGCTGCTCATACGCTGACTTGGCGAGGGGTCAGTATCGAACCCGGAACCTTGTGGTTCCAAGTCGAACGCTCTACCAACTGAGCTAAACCGGCCCATAGAGAGAATGAAAAGAGCCCGAAAAGCCCTGCCCTCGGACACACCACTGGTATATATGTTTGTATGTATCTATGGTTTCTCTCTCTCTCTGTTTAAAGTCATGCCAACCTTCCTGGGTTATTTAATGCTGTGGGGATTATCTTCCCTTTGCCAGGAAGAGTTATCTTCCCGCGGTGTTTCCGTTTGTTCCCACTAGGGGAGCTCTGGTATTTAAGCGCCTTATTTGAACTTCTCTTCCTCTTTTAGCTCAATCTCCGGTACGAGCACATGGGTTAGACTACTGTCTACCCCTATCACGGTGGAGCCTCGCCCCCTCCTAGTAAGTGATTTTTATGTATGGACGCTCCAGTCCTTTTATGTATTTATGTTTATGTACACTATCCTATTCTATCTTCTATTGTTTATGTATCTTGTTTATTCATGTGCTGTATTATATAAAATGTTTTGTCTCTCAACCTGTGTCAGAGTTGTATGTTCAATTTTGACTTTGAACCTTACAATGCCAAAGCCATCCTTGCAGAAGAATATTAATGATGCTATTTAACCCATATGTGGGCGATGAGAGGGTTTATACCTTCCCTAATGTTATTAATCTGAAATTGAACATCATAGCGCTACTAGAGTTCGAACTCACATGCAAATATGGAAGAACGTTAGTTGGTTGCAGAGACTGTATCGGGTAGAATGTACCAACAGCCCTCTAATTTTACTAACCATGCCTAGTAGCTGTCTACTAATGAAATCTCTGCAAGATGTTAGTGTTAACAGACTTTATTGTTGTCATAGTTAAAGTAGCGGTAGCCTAGTCTGTCCTCCCCCACTAAACAGTGTTTTCCTCCTGCCTTTAAAAAAATCTTGGATCAAATCAGTATTTGATTTCAGAAATTTTGAGCAAGAAAATGGCATATATTGAACTGAGAAGCGATTGTCTAGGTCATCTTTACTTAGTGAGAGGACCTTATCATAGCTTAAATAATGAAACTGGAAGTGGTGTGTTTAATTTTGTAACATCATCTTCTGCCCGGTCATCACTGCCTATCCCTATCTTGTCGCACCTGTCCTTAGCTTACTACTAAAAACTGGAAAAATAGTAATTTAAATTTTATGTTCTCCTTCTTTTTTTTTTTCGTCCAGCTGTAGAAATTTAAAACTTAAAACATTTTCCTCGAAGAATGCAAATGTGAGAACAGTTCACGACGAAGTAATATGGAGAATATTTTGTTGCTTGGGCAAATTTAACAGAAGAGAACACAAATATACCAAGGGATACAAAGAAGAGCCAATGTTACAGTTTATGAGAGTCATAAATTGTTAGCAGACCCTGTAGGGTTTAAAATAAGTTCGTTAGAATGAAAAGCGCAGGCGGGTAGATTTCCATAACCGGGGTTATGATGACCCCAACTGACCCGGTACAGAGAACGTGGGAATAGTTATTTTTAGAATTTAGATTCGACCTGACTTGGAAGCAGAGCGGACGTGTTTGTCTCTCTCTTTCTCGCTGGTCGTCGATCTCCTCCGCGCGAAAAAGCTTGAATCATGCGCTGATAAAAAATAAACTTGATCAAGAAAAAAAGTCTTGTTTTAATTACAATGACCAAAATCAGCCCAGAAGAAAACCAGCCCTTAGTTAGAAGAAGCAGTAATGAAGTTAAGAATCAAGTAAGACCATCTCCTCTCTCTCTCTCTCTCTCTCTCTCTCTCTCTCTCTCTCTCTCTCTAAGTAAGTCTCTAATCCGTATCTGTTTCTCTCTCTCTCTCTCTCTCCCTCTCTCTCTCTCTCACTCGAGTATCCTCTCTCAATTATATACCCGGTGTTTGATGTGGGTATACAACACCTATACAGAGTTGTATGAGTGAAATGTCCTAATATGAAAAGAGAAAGTACAGAAAGTGTCCTTGGTAAAAGAGGAAAGGGTAAAGACTTACATATTAAGCATGTTACCATGTTCATGCGATACGAGTTTGCTGGGGCGCAAAGCCCCCTGTCCGTGGACAGAAATTCAGCTGGAACATTATCACTTCTCTCGAGGTTGGAAGTGTGAAAGAGGGTTTTGATTTTGCTGCTTCTGTTTTTATGATACTTCAGGCTTCGCACCGAGCACCTACTGGCAGACACGGGAGGAAATTATTTCTTGTGTCCTCTATGATCGAGAGCAAGTTAACAATTACGCCACAGATACTGTAAGTTAATAATTCTTTTTTTTTAAAACATAATCCTTTTTGCAAACCTTATTTTTTATTGAATACTAGCAAATATATGCACCCTCCGGGTGCAAGTATTTAAGTTTTAATGTAATGAAATATCGTATTAAATTAGAAACGCCAATGAAACTAAATAAGATGCAGATAAAAAGATTTGAAACAGAGGAGGATATAATCGAAATATAGAACAATTGAAATTTACTCTTCCATCACTCTCGTCTTTCATTGTTATTTTTTCTAATTTAAGTATTTAGTTATAAGAGGAAGTAAATAAAATTACAGTTATCTTTTCTTGTTAATGGATTTCATTTAAGATTAATTGAAGAGATTTTTGCTTATATTCATTAAAATAAAGCCAAACAGTTAGAAACCAATAATACTAAGCACATATTTATTAAAATCACATTTTTAGTATCAATATGCAAATTAGCCTTCCCGTTCACACTGTACACCGCTATTTTGTTGTATATATAAATACAATTGCATGTTTTTAGCATGTAGATATGGTTAACAGTATAAAAATGTAAAACAATTTTATTAATAATTGAGGTTAAAATAAGGATAAATTCATGGTGAATGTGGCGTCAATTACTAAAGGAATTGAGACTTCAATAGTGATTTAGTTTCGGTTACAGACAAAAAAACACACAATCTCCATTATAATAAGATATAATATACTAATATAATGTTTTTTATTACATTAAAACTTAAATTCTAGCACTCGGAGGGTGCATATAGTTGCTAGTAATTTCTTTAAAAAAAGAATCACTTCTATATGTAAAATAAAAATAGAGAAAGAAGCATCTGATATTATATCTTCACCGGAAAAGAAACCATAGATCACATATTCAAAAAACTTAGCATTTGTTTCATATCTTTGTCTGGGAGATCTCGTGAATTGATGTGGACAAAATGACGATTAATTTCTATATTACTGCGGAGTAAATTAACGAAAAAAGCCTGAGTGAGCCGTTCGCTTTGGTTCGCGGCATGTCAGACCAGTGATAATAAAATGAAAATGGTGGAAGCTGGAAATGTAGAAAGGGGGAGTAAAAGGTGATTGGCGACGTCTTCATTTCAATCTATTCTCTGCTTCTTTTTTTATGTCCCCTCTCTGTCTCCATAGCTCCAATACGCGCCATAACTGTCCACACGTCACACAATTGGACTTAGCGAATGCCACGCCTAAAAGCCTGAGGACATAAAGACACGAAATGAAATCGAATATTAAAAAAGAAAAGATCTAAAAAAAAAAAAGGAGAAAAAATGAATGAAACGGAGTGGGGGTGGGTAAAAGAAATTAGTTAAGGGTGCAGATGTCGTATGATGAAAGTGGAGCGACTGCGCAGCAAAAAAAAAAAAAAAAAAAAAAAAAATGGCGGTGGGGTGAACTTGAAAAACTCCTTACGGTGCTTATCGTTCGCTAGTGACCTCATGCAAGGTTAGAGCGGTGGCTTCTCTGCGAAGATTAGCTGTCATGTGGCCTCGGGGTGTCAAAGCCCGGGTTCTAATATGGGTAGCGTCGTAATGCAAAAGGAAAAGACGAATGAAATAAATGTAGAACTGGACAAGAAGGTGAGGGTTAGAGTGGCGCAAGTGTGTGTGTGGGGGGGGTGTTACGGACATATTTTTTTGACCATCCACCTGGATGGAGATGCGCGGGAAATTGTGTGAGAAAGACAATGGTGAGATGATGAAGTGATTCTTATCACACTTAGGTGTTATCGGACACAGAATAGATTTGGTCATCGCTGTTACATTTACATTAGAAAAAGTGCACTACTTTCATTTTAGGAAAAGACTGATTAATTGGGGGTGGCGAAAGATGGAGAAACGGAAGACAGAGAGAGATGAGAGAGATGAGAGAGCGGGGGAAGGGAGAGGGTAAATGAAATAAAATAAAAAATTTGTCCGGAGAGATATACACACCTGGAATGAAATGGCAGAGGATGTCAAAAGATACAAGCATAGATTGATAGATGTGGAAATATTCGAATGGATGACGAAATGCATATGTAATTTTATAGATAGGTAGATAGAATTGGACAGATAGATCGATAGAGAGAAGAGAGAGAGAGAAAAGAGAGAGAGAGAGAGAGAGAGAGAGAGAGAGTTGAATAGATGGAGATAGATAGATATAAATGGACAGAGATAGTTCGATAGATAGATAGATAGATATGAATGGACTCAAAAAGATAGATAGATAGATAGATAGATAGATATGAATAGACGCAAAAATAATCTTCTTTGTCAAGCGTTAGGGAAAAGGGGTTATACTCCTTCGCCGTCTGGCTGAGACCGATATTAGGCCAACCAGTCAACTTACTTTACTTATTATTATTATTATTATTATTATTATTATTATTATTATTAATATTATTTACTCCTTTTGAGTTTTCACACCAGTGTTAGCTGATGGTCTTTCACTGGAGTCTGAGTGACAGAAAGTCTCCTCAGGTCTCCAGGACTCTTCTGAGTATTCTGGCAGTTTGCAGCAGTGCAGTGTTCTGAATGGTTTCAATCCTTCCTCTGGTTTCCAAACTTTCCAAACCATTATCTAATCCATTTGGGACAGTTCCAAGTGCACCAACTACAATTGGTATCACTTTCACTTTCATATTCCATAACTTTTTCAGTTCTCTGGCAATGTCCAGATATTTGTCCATTTTTTCATTTTCCTTTAGCTTCATCCTGTGATCTACTGGAACTGCAAAATCCACCAGTTGACAAGTTCTTTCTTTTTTGTTAATCAACACTAGGTCTGGTTTTCTTGCTGGGATAAGGTGATCCGTTTTTATTTCAAAGTCCCAGAGAATTTTATGCGTTTCGTTCTCAAGAACAGATTCTGGTTTATGCATATACCATTTTGTTGTATGGTCAAAATTACATTTTTTTGCATAATTCCCAGTGGATCACCTTCCCAACCCAATCGTGTTTAGTTTTGTACTCCCGTTCTGCTAGTTTGCTACATTCGCATAGTAACATGGTTTACAATCTCATCTCTATTACCGCATAATCTACATTTACTATTTTGTTGGGTCTTATCAATTTTTGCTTTGATATAGTTTGTCCTTATGGCATTATTCTGTGCAGCAATTATTAGTGATTCAGTTTCTCCTTTAAAGTTTCCTTTTCTTAACCACGTCCAGGTCTTTTCGTGTGCAACCTCTCCAATTTTGTCGTTTGAAGTGTCCATATAATGTTTTTTCTTCCCATTTTCGTTTTCTAGTCTTTGTAGTTTTTCTGTTTGTCCTTATGTCACATCTACTATTATTGGCCGCCATAAGTAATTTTTCTTTACTCTTTTTTGTGCAGTCTTCGAGTTGTTGGATTGTGGTTTCTACGCAGTCCTCTATGTTGGCTAGACCTTTTCCTCCTTCTTTTCTTGACACATATAATCTATCTCTATCGTCTCTAGGGTGGAGAGCCTTGTGCATGGTCATTAATTTTCTCGTCCTTTGGTCAATCCGTCTGAGTTCTTTTTTTGTCCATTTTAAGAATGCACCTCATTATGATGTCTGCATGTCCTCTATGTTGGCTAGACATCTTCCTCCTTCTTTTCTTGACACATATAAATCTATCTCTATCGTCTCTAGGGTGAGAGCCTTGTGCATGGTGATTAATTTCTCGTACTTTGGTCAATCCGTCTGAGTTCTTTTTTTTGTCCATTTTAAGAATGCACCTCATTATGATGTCTGCATGTCCTCTATGTTGGCTAGACCTCTTCCTCCTTCTTTTCTTGACACATATAATCTATCTCTATCGTCTCTAGGGTGGAGAGCCTTGTGCATGGTCATTAATTTTCTCGTCCTTTGGTCAATCCGTCTGAGTTCTTCTTTTGTCCATTTTAAGAATGCACCTCATTATGTTGTCTGTATGTTTTAGTGAACTTAAGCGTATCTGGAGTCACTCGTATCTCAAATTTTAGCTCGCAACACAAAGCAGAAATTGACAAAGTCAACGCTCGTAACTCGGAACACTCGTAAGTTAGGATACTCATAAGTCAAGATGCTACACAATGATGGTAGCGTATTGGGAACTCTACTATAATCGTAAACGGCAATGAAAATAGGACCATATGACCTTTAGGCACCCCTTTTTGATCTCGATTAAGAAAGGACATATTTTTCCTTTAACCGATTTTAAGATTTTTAAATTATAAAACTGACCCCTAACCCTAACTCCTAACCCTAACCCCTAATAAACAACCGGATATTGACGGTGTAAATGAAAAACATGTCCTTTATTAATCGAGATCAAAAAGGGGTGCCTAAAGGTAATATGGTCCTGAAAATGTTATAGCAAAATGTTTAAATGGTGAAAGACAAACTGATCAGAATGGTCGTTTGCTTTGGTTTGTTTTACGGCATATCAACAACATCGGGTTATTTAATGCTAACGGAACTAGAGATAGGATAATCCTTTGTAGTGTAAGTGGCTGAAAGATATTGTAAGTTGGGGCACATGTAAGATAAGATACGACTGTATTTAAACGCATAAATAAATAAATCGATAGATATGTAGGCAGATATATAGATATGATTAGATTGAGATAGATAGATAGATAGATAGATAGATATAATTATATTGAGATAGATATATAGATATGATTAGATTAAGATAGATAGATAGATAGATAGATAGATAGATAGATAGATAGATATAATTATATTGAGATATATAGATATGATTAGATAAAGATAGATAGATAAATATATATATAGATAGAATTATATTGAGATAGATAGATAGATAGATATTATTATATTGAGATAGATAGATAGATACAATTATATTGAGATAGATAGATAGATAGATAGATATGGTTATATTGAGATAGATAGATAAATAGATATAATTGTATTGAGATGGATAGATAGATGTAATTATAT
>CM042156.1:100881927-100886927 GCA_023376005.1 Doryteuthis pealeii
CCGTGGGTGGCGACCCGTGAAGCTTAAGAATGTAATCCAGGCGGATGAGCTGTCCATGACATGCAACACTCCCCTTTGGCCCTTAGTTAGGCTAGACGGTCGATCGGAGAGGACCCTCTGATCAATGGGCTGGTCACGTCAACCTCTATGATTATCCCGACCCCATTGCCCTTGGGGCAAGCCCCAACCCCTTTTTATCATATGGATGCTAAAAGGCGGTGACTGAGGGTCTACATGTCCTGGGAATGACGTTAAACTCTATCTGATGGTGAGGTTCCAGTTTTGGAGGTTTGGGGAATGTGGAGCACCCCTTCATCACCATTGCTCCCTGGTTCACTCTGAACCAAAGTGGTAGTACCTGTTAGGGTCCCATCTATGGGTTAAACAGAAAAATGATTTTATAAAAAAAATGTGTATCCATTAAAAATGAATTTATTTCAAAACTTTGTCGAAATTAAATAACCTACTGGGGTTATGGCTGCACCACCTGGACCCTAACTAAACGTCTTGAGAAATAAGCTAGATGGGAACTGCACAAGGATGCCTGCGAGTCAGTGTTGAAAAAAGTCATCGAAACAGCACCCCTACAAAGGAAACAGCTGTACGTCACCTGCGCCCCCCATCTCAACAAACTATCCGGATGAGTGAGACGGACAAGGCATGCAGGACACTGCTGGAGAAGTAAGGATGAACTCATAAGCGACGTTCTCCTGTGGAAGCCCAAACATGGTCATGCAAGTGTGGGCGCCAGCAAGGACCTACATTGACCAGCTATGTGAGGATGCTGGCTGTTCCGCAGAGGAGCTCCCAGGTGTAATGAATGATAGGGAGGGTTGGCGAAAGATTGTTGTCGATACCCGTGCTACATGCGCAACATGGTGATGATGATGATGATGATGATGACTGAGGTTGATGCCGTAAAACAAAATAAAACAAACAAAACAGATTGTAGTGACAACCCCCTCCAAAAAACAACAACAACAACAAAAACAAAACCCCCAAAAAGGGCACTCATTTGAATATTTGTAGATGCGTATGTGAACATTTTGTTTTGACAACCGTTTCCAAATTGTTTGTTTCCTGTTGTTTTTAGGACAATGAGTCTTCGGTGGGGTTTCTTGTCTAACTTAATGACCCCAATCATGTATTTTCACCTTTAGTTACTTAGGTTCCTTTATAAATTTGCTAACAAAAATAAATGAATAAATAAATAAATCTATTAATAATGGAGATTGTGTGTATTTCTGTCTGTAACAAAAACTACGTCACAGCTCTACGTCACAGCTTACCTCACAATATTCTTGTGTTATATATACATTAAAAATTTGAGTAAGTAGTTTTAAAAATTGTTTTTTACCCTCGACCTTTTTTTTTTCAGTAACAAGAAGTTAATTAAAAAGTTTACAAATAAATAAATACCGACGATTTTGCGTAAACTTTCTGTGGAAAATATTCAAAATGATTGTTTGATTAAGAATTAATACATCCACGCAACATTTTATTTGAGGGGGGACAGGACTAAGTTTCCATTTCAAATTATTTTTTTTACTCCTTTAATAAATGTTAGGAATTTGCTTACTTATAATACAAACCCTCTGACATTGAATTTTTAACTCCCACCCCTCTCAGGCAATATCATTACAAAATTAATTTTTACACCACCCGGACGGCGTTTTTTGTTAGTATTTTTGATGTACTGATTTAAAATCTGAAGTGTTTTTTCTCCTGAATGCTCTCATTTTTTAGCTATCGAGGTGTTTCAAAATTTCATCTTTTTCTCACTGTCTGATATTTGTTTTTCGTTTTACAACCATCGTTTTTTTTAAATCTACTTTTCAGTATTTTTTTTAATAAGCTGAAAGTAAATAAAAAAAACCCAACAAAAACCAAAAAACCAAACAAACAAAAAAGATCGAAACAACATATCTTGAAATCAATCCGATCTGTACCTCTTATCTATTCTAAAATCAGAAACAGGCTAAAATAAATATATATCTGATAAAGTAATATATATATATATATATATATATATATATATATATATATATATATATATATGTGTGTGTGTGTGTGTTTCCATTTCACTTTGTTTATTTATTTATTTTTTTCTGCGTTAATAAATATGTGCATTTTGCTTACAAACCCTCTGACATTGATTTTTTAACTCCCATCCCCTCAGGCAATATCTTTCAAAAATTAACTTTTATACCACCCAGAGGGCGTTGTTTGTTGCTAGTAAAATAAATAAATAAATAAAAAACAACAACAACAAAAACAAAAACCACAAAAAGGGCACTCATTTGAATATTTGTAGATGCGTATGTGAACGTTTTGTTTTGACAACAGTCTACAAATTGTTTGTTTCCTGTTGTTTTTAGGACAATGAATCTTCGATGGGGTTTCTTGTCTAACTTAATGACCCCAATCAACAGGGATAAACAGGCACTTTGCACCGAACGGCTCGACATTTTGAATTAGGGAATTTCCGCCTGATACCCCCGGTGAAGAACGGAAGCTAATCCATGGAAAGCTTTCTCGTCACTTTCGCTTCGTCGGGCAGCCCACACGATTTTCAGGCTGGCATCTCTCGAACACCATCGGGATTTTCACGTTCTCATTTGCGCAAAAGGTATTTCTATCAATTAGCTAGGCTTAAACCCAATAGGTGAAAAGCCCCCTATCACCCCCACCCCCCAAAAAAAAATTAAAGAAAAAAAAACCCCCAAAAACGAAGATCAGTGTCCCTGCTAAACCTTCAGGGATATTCAAACGAGAGAAGAAAAAAAGCCGAACGAAAAACATCGTTAACGTTATGAATTAAGCTAGTTACTTGGTTCGTTGGATTTTACGGCACGTCAACCCTTGTTGAGTTATTTTATGCCGAAGATGTTTTGTTTTATTCATTCTTGATGGGTATTCAATATTTTTGGATTTTACGGCATGTCAGCCCTTGTTGGGTTATTTTTATGCCGAAGATGTTTTGTTTTATTCATTCTTGATGGTATTCAATATTTTTGGATTTTACGGCATGTCAGCCCTTGTTGGGTTTTTATGCCGAAGATGTTTGTTTTATTCATTCTTGATGGGTATTCAATATTTTTGGATTTTACGGCATGTCAGCCTTGTTGGGTTATTTATGCCGAAGATGTTTTGTTTTATTCATTCTTGATGGGTATTCAATATTTTTGGATTTTACGGCATGTCAGCCCTTGTTGGGTTTTATGCGAAGATGTTTTGTTTTTATTCATTCTTGATGGTATTCAATATTTTTGGATTTTACGCATGTCAGCACTTGTTGGGTATTTTATGCCGAAGATGTTTTGTTTTATTCATTCTTGATGGGTATTCAATATTTTTGGATTTTACGGCATGTCAGCCCTTGTTGGGTTATTTTATGCGAAGATGTTTTGTTTTATTCATTCTTGATGGGTATTCAATATTTTTGGATTTTACGGCATGTCAGCCCTTGTTGGGTTATTTTATGCCGAAGATGTTTTTTTATTCATTCTTGATGGGTATTCAATATTTTTGGATTTTACGGCATGTCAGCACTTGTTGGGTTATTTTATGCTGAAGATGTTTTTTTTATTCATTCTTGATGGTACTCATTTTCTTTCAAACTCAATTTTTTAACACGTTTGTTTCGCTCATTTTTTTTCTATTTAACCCGTAGATGGGACTCTAACAGGTACTACCACTCCGAGTCAGAGTGGACCTGGGATAAATGGCGATGATTGGGTAATACATACTACCGAGAGCTCCAGAATTGAAACGTCAGCATTAGGTTTAACGCCATTAGTCAGGACACTCAGCTACCGTCTTCTAGCAAACATGATGAAACGGATTGGGAATTTGCTATAGGAGCAATTGGGTCGGGGCAATCATATAGGTGCTAGGGCTTGATGCGGCCAGCCGGTTGCTGGGAGGGGATTTCTTTGACTATTTTTTTTTGTTTGTACAGGGAAAGAGGATAAAGTTATATTTTTTGTCTATTAAAACAAAAGCAGTGGAAGATTAACCCATCATAAAAAATGAACGCGGAAGACAAAAACAAGTGTCACCTCTTCGTTGATTTTGTTTCGCTGTCACGTGCATTAATTACTAAAATTTTCTTTTAAAACTGTTAACAATGGTCTATCTATCTATCTATCTATCTATCAATCTATCTATCTATCCGTCTGTCTACCTGCCAATCTGTCTATATATTTAGCTATAAACATTTCAATCACTCTTTTTTTCTCGCTCTTTCTTTCTCACTTTATATATATATATATCGCCCATTCATAAAGGAGGAGAAGAAGAAAGAGAGGAAAAAAAGGAGAGGAAAAGGAAATATAAAGAGAAATTTTAACCACACAAATAAAAAAACATAAGCACGTCATTTCTGAATAAAACTCTGATGATAAAGCTTTGCTTTGAAATCGATTAGACATATAAAACATCTTTTTGTCTTTATTTTTTACGCATTGTATTGCCTTCGAATTTTATTATTTATAATATATATATATATATATATATATATATATTATATATATATATATATATGTATATATATATATATATGTATATATATATATATAATAGCTATCAGGATGCCGTCCTTAAGTTTCACGGGTCACCAACCACGGTGTCCCTAATGGGGATTTTACCCCCTCTATAGAGGTGCAGCCGGTGTATTCTACAGCCCCAGCTGCCAGTGTGGTGTGAATGAAGTGGAAATCAGTCTTTTCTTCATTTTTTTTTCTTTTTTCAATCTGGGTTTTAGAATAATTATTACAACTGGGTGATTTCGAGACTTTTTACTGGATCCATGCTAAATCCCGCTTTTAATCCCGGAAGATTACAGAGTACGCTAACGGTTAATGGTTCGGAAAATGGAATCGGCGAGCCGAGAGCAAATTTCTATTCCAGCCGAATGCTTTAGAGAAACTTTGAATATAATGCCTGAGGACAGGGTCGTGGTGGCTGTAGGGTCCGTGAACCGAATACTAAGCGTTCAT
>CM042156.1:100899427-100906927 GCA_023376005.1 Doryteuthis pealeii
ATTTCGATAAATAATCAAGAATTACGATGAGCTGGGGTCGTTATTTTGATAGTCACCGGGTAGCAATTTATGAGGCAGGAGACCGGGACGCACTTCCTCATAAATTACCTAAAGTACATTAAAAAATTCTTGCACTTTTTGTTTACACAAAATGAGCAGGAAATATGTTAAAAACTATGATAGCCGATAAGTGACCCAGATTAATAAACAAAAAATTCCCCAAATCAGAGAATTATCTGAAATAAAATTTCAGTGTTGACTTATTAATCAATTAATTCTATAAGGCATCAGTTATTTTATTTAAAAATTGCAGATTTCTTTCATATTACTTGCCCCCCACCCCCTTTTGGGGACTAATAACACTCAGGCTATTTTTAGGGCTATTTCTTTAGGTTAAAATTAATTTATTTTGAATCACAATATCTTATTATAATGGAGATTGTTTGCTTTTCTATCTGTAACCGAAACTAAATCACTACTCAAGTCACAATTCCCTTAGTAATTGACGTCACATTCACCATGAATTTATCCTTATTTTAACCTCAATTATTAATAAAATTGTTTTACATTATTTATACTGTTAACCATATCTACATACTAATAACATGCAATTGTATTTATATATACAACAAAATAGCGGTTTACAGTGTGAACGGGAAGGCTAATTTGCATATTGAAATTAAAAATTTGATTTTAATAAATATGTGCTTAGTATTATTGATTTTTAATCGTATGGTTTTATCTTAATGAATATTATCAAAAATCTCTTCAATAAATCTTAAAAGAAATCCATTAACAAGAAGAAATAATTCTGATTTTATTCTTTACTTCCTATTTTAACTAAGTTATTAAATTAGGAAAATTCAGCAATGAAAGACGAGAGTTATAGAAGTGCAAGTTTCAGTTGTTCTATTTTTCGATTATACACCCCTCTGTTTCAAATCATTTTATCTGCACTCTTATTTAGTTTCATTAGCCTTTCTAATTTAATATATTCTATTACATTAAAACTTAAATACTTGCACCCGGAGGGTGCATATATTTGCTAGTTAATTAAAAATAATTATGAAGATATCCTACGAATGTATTCCTTATATTGTAAATCTTAGCATTTTTCAAAGAATTTTCTTATCTTTTAGACAAATCCGATAGTAAAATTAATGAGGTGAAATCTGTGGATGACTATTCTATGCTCCCAAACGAGATCTCTAGAGGGACTTTCACCGCTTAGCCAAAAAGGCATTACTCATCTGTTATTTACAAACTTGAGTTCTCTGGTGATGGCAATTAAGGGGTACTCAACCACCACCATCGTAAAGTATTACGATGGTGGTGACTCAACATTGACGAGAGCTTCAGAACTGGAACCTCACCACCAGATGAAGTTTTAACAGAAATATGGGGTAGAAATAATAATTCTGTCGTAAAGGAAAGAACACAAGGCGAATATAAATAAAAGAGAGACCGCCCAGTGTTTAAAATTAGCTGAATAAGGGGAGCACTTAACAAACCCCCTCACGGCTAAATTCTTGACCGGACAATAAACTAAAAGAACCTTCGAGAAACTAAAATATCAGAAGAGGTTATAAAAGAGAAAAAAGACGGAAAAAAAACAAAAAAAAAAAAAAAAACGCATGATAGCATTTGATAAACACTTGTAATCTAAACAAGCGCTGGCAATCGTTGAATGACACATTAAAAGAGGTCCGACATTTTGTATTTTCTTCCCGCCAGAATTTATATGGCGGCCGACAATTTTATCAGCGCAAAGAGAATCAGTTTTATGAGTTTGTTGCCACCAATGAGACGTGTTTATTCGTTTATTTATTTATTTTTTTACTCTGGAGAGAAGTTCTTTTAAAAAGAGGGTTGACTAAACTGAGACGCAAGAGTTAGAGGTGGGGTTCGTATAATGAATGATATACAAGCGACTGTAAGGTTCAAAATTCTCTACGAAAAAAAAAAATAAATAAATAAAACAAGCAAATTTAACCCTTCGAGAACCTCCTTCTTTTCTCTCTTTCTCCAGTCTCCAGTATATATATATATATATATATATATGGAGAAGTAAACAAACAGATGATGTTTGTGATATGGCTATTTTCAGCCGACAATATTTGGGAGAATATGTGCTTAAATGAAGTCGAACCTAATTTTTGAAAGTTAATTAATTAATAATTAATTAATTAGGCGGGATTACCTATTTAAATGTAAGGCTAAACAAATCGAGAAAAATCAATCTCTGTATGTACATTTCGGCCTATTAGGCCTCATCAGCAGAGCTATAGATACGAAGACCGCCCCGTGTGTGATTCGAAACCTAACTGTCACGCTGACAAGTAAGCATATTATCTCCACACCAAATGGACTTAGCAGGATTTCTTCGTTTCGTTTTTTAGGAGTAGGTATATATATATATATATATATATATATATATATATTGCTTGAAGGCAATTACAATGCATGTATCGCATAAAATTCGATAATTTTATAGAAAATAAACGTGACAAGTCGAAACAGTCTGTACGATGTTCTACACACCGAGCGATCCTTTGCTGGGATTACACTTGTCAAGTTCATTTTCTATAAGAAAAAGTATCGAATTTTATCGGATACATGTACTGTAATTGCCTTCAAGAAAAAAAAATATATATACTTTTTTCAACAATGCTTCTAAAAAACAAACATCCAAAAATCTTATATATATATATATATATATATATATATATATATATATATATATATATCTTCATTTTTTGTTCAAATAAGCAGAAAATTAATTCCACTAAAAATTCTTGCGTTTTTGTTTAGAAAAAATCTGCAGGAAATATGTTAAAAACTATGATAGCCGATAAGTGATCCAGATTGATAAACAAAAATCCCCAAAATCAGGGAATTATATGATTTTGATAAAATTTTAATCTTGGGAAAGGTATGAATCCATATATTCTCCCTCCAGCTATGGATTAAATAGTAGGGCAGGCTTGGCTCTTCAGCCTAGGGTAGGTAACCAGCTTAGGAGAGGGATAACTCCGAATTCAAAATTCCCTCCAGCTATGGGTTAAATAGTAGGCAGACTGGGCCCTTTAGCCTTGGTAGGTAACCAGTCTACGAGAGGGATAACTCTGAATTCAAAATTCCCTCCAGCTATGGGTTAAATAGTATGGCAGACTGGGCCCCTTAAGCCTGCGTAGGTAACCAGTTTAGGAGAAGGATAACTCTGAATTCAAAATTCCCTCCAGCTATGGGTTAAATAGTAGGCTGGGCTCTTCAGCCTAGGGTAGGTAACCAGTTTAGAAGGATAACTCTGAATTCAAAATTCCCTCCAGCTATGGGTTAAATAGTAGGGCCCTTCAGCGTTGGGTAGGTAACCAGTTTAGGAGAAGGATAACTCTAAATTCAAAAATTCCTGAGGTCGGTCGTTGATTAGGTTTGTGGCAACCCTTGATGCACCAATTCTTTCCTATCGACTGTGCCAAAAAGTGTGGATGGTCCAACACAAGCCTTCACACTACTCTAAAAAATGACTTTGTGGGCGTTCATTGTATGAACACACATACGTTGAAATCGATGGGAGAGTCCATCATATATATATATATATGTATATATATATATATATGATGTTGTATTACTATATTGAGGATAGATGATAGAGAGAAAGAGAGAGACATTTAGCAAAAAGACTGAATGACACAAGAAAAACAACTACAACAAAAAAGGAACAATTCAGTTTGTCGGAAAAAATCGAATATACAGATAGCCTGAAAAGGAAAAAAACGATTGAATCCAGATAACGAATATTTTTATTTTTATTAATAATACAGACACACATAATTCCTACTAAATTCATGAATGTTAGTATAACACATCCATAAGAATTAGTATTACATTCACGAAAAAGTAATGTAGTTATATACATTGTTGTGGGGTTTTAAGGGGTCAAATGAGAACAAAACGACGGGTAACAAATGTAGGAAAATGTATTAACAAAAGAGTAGACAATTACAGTACAGAGAAGTGGGAATTACGTCCGACAATAGAGTTATGAACTGACTCGCATTGGCTTACGCTACAAGCCATAATTGTCCCTGTTACTTATAGTAACCGTCGGCGCATTCCATTAATCTATAGAGTATATCACCTATAACATACATGAAAATTAATATTTTACATCCTCGAAAATTAGTATGAGGTGGAGTTTTCTAAGTAGTTTAACTAACGAGAAGTGTTAGTTAACACTGTCCCTAGTTAACACAAGAGTTAGTTTTAAACACAATCCCATGAAAACTAACTCTCTCTTCTATCTGTAACTCTACAGATATACTCTAGGGAAGTTGTGTCTCAGTCCATTTGGACTTGGGGGGAGGCTTTGCCCCTCAAATACAGACTTATATCTGTGTATAAGAAATAAATAAGAAAAAGAAATTTATTTATCAATAGTAGGTACAAGTTATGAAGAATAAGTAAAAGAAAAACTTTATTTTTGTTAAACTACTATTGAAGGGAGGCCATGCCTAATAGCGTGAAGCTAAGCCCATGGACATGACCATCCTTGGACGCTCACAGAAAACGATACAAGACACACCAGACAACACAAACATATAGATATATATCATGAGACAAATTATCCGTGTGAGAATCTAAATACAAATCTGTTGTTTATAAGAGGTAATAAAATGCTTTTTCAAAAGTTTTTTTAAGGACAAAATAATTTACCGAAACAAGCTTCACCTTTTCCTCCTTTTCTTCATCAAACAATACCGACGGAAGAGTATTCCAAGAATTAAGTGCATTAAAACGAATCGAATTATGCCCAAAACTAACCGTGTTGATGATAGGGAAATTAAACAAACCAGTTTGGTCAGCACGAGTGACCTGAGTATGGGTGAAGTCAACTGCAAAAACATTCTGAACAGAAACAGGCATGTTATCGTGTATGTACGCAGCTTCTTCCACATTCTATGGCCTCATCGAAGTTACGCCCATCAGTTGAATATTTACTGTGTACCTGTTACACGATGGTTTTTCTACACATTAAGTGACTATTTCTATGCTCCATTTAATAGTCTCAAGACTATCTACAAATACATTTTCCCTGGGGACTTTCTTCCTAACTTGTTTTGTATTGTAAATGTTGGATGTTGCTCAGACAATAAAGTCTACATTTGTTTAACTCTTGTTGGAATTCGTAGTATATGAATATGTAAATTCTCCAGCGTTCAGTGGCTTTCTGAGGCCTCCTAACACATTATAAGAAAGGATATTGGCTATTGAAGCAAAAACCACCCTTTAAGTCTTATAGTTGATTGTTATTGACTTTCACTTGAATGACCTCTAGATTCTAGACTTCTAAATTCACAAGCGTTCGGTGACTTTCTGAGGCCTCCTAACACATTATAAGAAAGGGTATTGGCTATTGAAATAAAAAAAACACCTTTAATTCTTATAGTTGATTGTTATTTACTTTCACTTTTTTTTATCTCTAGGTTCTAGACATCTAAATTCACAAGCGGTCGGTGACTTTCTGAGGCCTCCTAACACATTATAAGAAAGGGTATTGGCTATTGAAATAAAAAAACACCTTTAATTCTTACAGTTGATTGTTATTTACTTTCACTTTTTTGACCTCAAGATTCTAGACTTCTAAATTCACAAGCTTTCAGTGACTTTCTGAGGCCTCCTAACACATTATAAGAAAGGGTATTGGCTATTGAAGTAAAAAACACCCTTTAATTCTCATAGTTGTGCTTTTTTTACTTTCACTTGAATGACCTTTAGATTCTAAGCTTCTAAATTCACAAGCTCTTCGGTGACTTTCTGAGGCCTCCTAATACATTATAAGAAAGGGTATTGGCTATTGAAATAAATAAAAAAAACACCCTTTAATTTTTATAGTTGCGCGTGTTATTTTACTTTCACTTGAATGACCTCTAGATTCTAGACTTCTAAATTCACAAGAGTTCGGTGACTTTCTGAGTCCTCCTAACACATTGTCGGAAAGGGTATTGGCTACTGAAGTAAAAACTACCCTTTAAGTCTTATAGTTGTGCTTTTTTTACTTTCACTTGAATGACCTCTAGATTCTAGACTTCTAAATTCACAAACGTTCGGTGACTTTCTGAGGCCGCATAACACATTATAAGAAAGGGTATTGGCTATTGAAATAAAAAACACCCTTTAAGTCTTATAGTTGATTGTTATTTACTTTCACTTTTTTTACTTCTAGGTTCTAGACTTCTAAATTCACAAGCGTTCGGTGACTTTCCGAGGCCTCCTAACACATTATAAGAAAGGGTATTGGCTATTGAAGTGAAAACTACCCTTTAAGTCTTATAGTTGATTGTTATTTACTTTCACTTGAATGACCTCTAGATATTAGACTTCTAAATTCACAAGCGGTCGGTGACTTTCTGAGGCCTCCTACCACATTATAAGAAAGAGTATTGGCCATTGAAGTAAAAACTACCCTTTAAGTCTTATAGTTGTGTTTTTTTAACTTTCACTTGAATGACCTCTAGATTCTAGACTTCTAAATTCACAAGCGTTTGGCGACTTTCTGAGGCCTCCTAACACATTATCAGAAAGAGTATTTGGGCTATTTTCTCCATTATTCTGATCTGGCTGACGGTTTCTTCTTCCAGGTTATTCACAACATTCTCATGTCCGTCATGCACTTCAGAAATGATAAAGGAGAAGAAGATGACACTATCAAAATACAAACTACAACAATTAGTATACGCGTCTATATTCATGCATTAAACACTTATGTTTAATGTTCTTGGTGGTTTCTGATCTTATAGAATTACACAGACAGAAAAGGTTTCAACATTAGATTTCTAAATAGAACTGTACTCTGTGACTTGTGTCATTTGTAGTTCTCAAGTACCTTATCTTGTCTCTCATCAAGAAAGTCGGAGTTCCCTATCTGTTAAGCTGTCGACGACTCCCCTCTGGGACAAACATCTGGGCAGATTTCCCAAACAATCTGTTTATACTCTCCGGTAGGTCTTCTGTCTTCAGGAATTTTCCTTTTCCTTTTTCCTTTTAGTATTCTTTACCATTTTGTGTGTAGAGTAGAACACCGGGCGAAAAAGGTGATAAATAAATGAGGAGAGAAAAAAAGAAGAAAACTTTGGTTTATAGTCACAGTTACAGACAATGAATCAAAAGTCTTTTGTGGTGTTTGCCAAACGTATTTTCTTATCTCGATGAAAGATATTAGTGGCTTACTGCCCTGTCGGCTAGGGCTTGTATACTAGAGTGAATGCACCTCAGCAAAGCTGGGACATACCCCCAATGGGACCACTTGTTAGCCGTGGCTAGCAACCTGTGATGTTTAGGAAAGGAATACTGGTTTCTAAGTAGTCCATGACATGTAGCACTCAAATTTAGCCCTTATTTAGGTTAGAAAAGCGGTCGGAGAACCCCTCCGATCATATGATTATCCCGACCCATTGCCCTTATGGAATCGATTTATAGGTAAAAACGTCGAAAAATAGA
>CM042156.1:100916927-100941927 GCA_023376005.1 Doryteuthis pealeii
AGTTCAACAGGTTTGAATTCAGAGTTTTCAAATTATATTAAAATTTTCTAATGAATTTGAATTACACCAGTAAGTTCTGAAATATTTTGATTTTTCAAAATTATTAAACTAGATAGAATTTTAGTAGATCGTATATTAAAGTTAAACTTTATTCATTTTTTTAAGTCTAAAAACAATCTGTTCACAGATCCTTTTTTGTAATTAAGGTTTGTCAACCTTCAAATTCTTCTATTTATCGACATATTCTACAAATTATGTTGTACTTTTTCTGATTATAAAATGGCAGATAAAATCACTAATCTCATTGGTTAATTCATATTTCGGAACTAAGTAGTTTTTATCCGTATTTTATTCATTTAAAACTTAATTAATTAATTATATAACCAATAAACCTATGTGCGAAAAGTAACTATACTCTTTTGTGATTTTATCTTAAAAATTAATTTCCAATGCAGTATACACATTTTAAAATGCCTATAGCACCTTTCAATTCTTCTCCTTCCAGTCTTCACATTAATACAATTTTAAAAAAACTGGAACACATCACCCCTGATGATGGCACTTCGAAGTGCCGAAAGTACTCGGGACCTGAACTTTGGTGGACTAATCCACGAATTTCACCCAAATATTAAAAAGTTGGCCAGAAAACTCGAAAAGATCAAAAACAAAATTGTTAAACAGTAGATGTGTCTTTTGTTTAATTCAACATGCATATATATATATATATATATATATATATATATATATATATATATGTGTGTGTGTGTGTGTGTGTGTGTGTGTGGTGTGTACTTTAAGGTAACGCACAAAACCCGACCGGTCTGCATATAAGGGTAAGAATTCTTTTAAATTTCCGTTTGGGTAAACAGTTTGCTGGAATCGAATCAATTCGTCCCGGTTCAAAATATTAATCATTACGTAAAAATTCCACTTTGGCCCTATCTTGGGCTAGACGGGCGGTCGGAGAGGGCCCCTCCGATCAATCGGCTGTCATGTCAAGCCCTAGCACCTATATGATTTTCCCAACCTTATTGCCCTTATGGCAAGCCCCAACCCCTTTTTATCATATGGGTGCTAGAAGGCGGTGACTGAGGGTCTACATGTCCTGGGAATGACGTTAAACTGTATCTGATGGTGAGTTCCAGTTTTGGAGGTTTGGGGAATGTGGAGCACCCCTTCATCACCATTGCTCCCTGGTCCACTCTGACCCGGAGTGGTAGTACCTGTTAGGGTCCCATCTATGGGTTAAATAGAAAAATATATTTATAAACAAAATTGTATTATCCATTAAGAATTGATTTATTTCAAAACTTTATCGGCATTAAATGACCCACTGAGGTTGATATGCCGTAAAACAAAACAAACAAAACAAAAAAATTATGGAAAATTATTGAACCATCTTTTACATCCGACAGAACTGAACGAAAATCTCTTTGGGGACTGTGGCCTATATTGTCCTTTCAGTATTCTTTGCCATTTACGTAATCATCAAAACAAATTATGGAACTAAATTGCTTTATTAATTGCAATCAAATACAACACAAAAACAAACAAATCTTTCTTTGCTAGATGAAAGTCTTCCATTTGATTTAATTCCCACTTTGTCTTCTGGGTTAAAATTCCTCTCTTTATATTTCGAAATTCCTGCGTCTGGGTGCCAATATATCACTGCTCGAATATTTTCAGCAACAATTCCAAACTGCTCAACTTTTCTTTTTTTTTTTTTGGTGAGGGACAGGACGTCTCATTTTTTTTGTCGTGGGTCAGTGATTCCGCGCCACCAAGACGTCTGACACTTGTCAAGTAATCTGAGCAATTAATGTCAACTGTTATAAGGCGCAGTGTTTGCTCGCTCTGTAGGGGAACTCAAATTGAGTTGGACAGCAAGTAAAACTGTTGACGGTAGGAGGGGGTGTGAAGAGGCTTTAAATTAATTACAATAGCCAAAAGCTTGTTTCATCGTTGGAGTCTGCTCGTTTTAAAGACCTGAAAGACTTAGCTTGTCTGCTTGGGTTTGTTTTTTTGTTTTTTTTTTTTTTTTTGGGGGGGGGCTTTTTTTAAAGTTGAAACATTGCCATTATGATTATATCTAACAAGTATTAATTAGCGCAGTCTGACTGTATAAAAATCTGGTCTCACTAAATTTGTTTGTCTGTTCACCCCAAAAGAGTCACGCTGATGCAAACGGCATATCCACTCCATATGGGTTATTTAATGTCGAAAGAGTGTCCATACGACGCAAAATATTTGATTATATGTATTTACTCAGCCCCTTCCCACGAGCAGAATGTGACACAAGGTGAATTGTAAGTTGAGTTTAACAGGCTTGAATTCCGAGTTGTCCTTCTCCTAGACCGGCTGCAATACAAAGACTAAAGAGCCCAATCTGTCCTAATATTTTATCAATAACTAAAGGAAGAAGGGTTGAATGCATACCTTCCCGAGAACTTTGGTGGACTAATCCACGAATTTCACCCAATATTTTAAGGGTTGGCCAGAAAACACGAAAAGATCACAAATAAAATTGTTAAACAGATGTTTCTTTTGTTTAATTCAACTTGCATCTCTCTCTCTCTCTCTCTCTCTCTCTCTCTCTCTCTCTCTTATATATATATATATAATATATATATATATATATATAAATTTTTTAAACAGACTGAATGACAAGGATTACCACTCACTTTTCTCATTATTCTGTGATAAATAATTTCTTATCTTATGCCCTGAAGATGATCTAATTAATAGATCGAAACACTGCAGCGTCGGCCAATAAACTCACCACTTAACCCATTTAAACCTGTGTTTTTTCATTTTTCTTGATATATTACATACCGTCGGATTTACTTCCTCTCTTCACACACACACACACATATATATATATATATATATATATATATATATATATGTGTGTGTGTGTGTGTGTGTGTGTGTGTGGTGTGTGTACTTCAAGGTAACGCTCAAAACCCGACCGGTCTGCATATAAGGGTAAAGATTTCTTTTAAATTTCCGTTTGGGTAAACAGTTTGCTGGAATCGAATCAATTCGTCCTGGTTCAAATTATTCCCTTTGCGTTTCAGTATCTAAACAAACTTTTATTTCCGACTCAATTGATCAAAAAGCCTCATGGCTGACTGCTCTCCCGTTTGATCGTCCGAGCTTTTTTTTTTTTTTGCGGGACTACGCCTCTCAACAGATCACTAACACTTATGCCTCGACATGGATTTGAGACACTCATTGTTTTGCCTGACACTTAGTCAGCACACATCAGCTGATCCAAACACGTACGGGTCAGGTCAGGTCAGGTGAGGACCGGCTTTGGACCCCAACAACTAGAATCTAAAATGTTCATTTTTTACATATTATATGAATATATTGAATAAATAGTAAAAGTAAAGTAAAGTCGTCGGGGCGGCCTAAAGTCGGTATCAGCCAGACAGCGAGGGAGTCTATCCCCTTTTCAATAGCGCTAGACCAAGGAGATTGTTTTTTTAGCATCTGAGGTGGAGCGCCACACCTACCATCAGCTCCTTACTTTGCCGCACAGATCCCTGTGCTACTCATACGCTGAGTTGGCGGGGACCGGTATCGAACTAGGAACCTTGTGGTTTCTAGCCGAACGCTCTACCGACTGAGCTAACCCGGCCCTCTACTATTAATAATGGAGATTCGCTTCCGGTTTTTGTCTGTAACAAAAACTACGTCATTGCTTACGCCACTATACCCGAAGTCGTCATAACATAGAATAAATACACTCAAAATTTGAACATGCAACACTAGACAGTCCTCATTGTGCTTTTTTAAAAAGTTTTAATAGATACATCCCCAGTATCATATATTTATATATAGTTTGTTTTATTTTAATAGATATTCAAAGTTAATAGAACTTAGTTTCGATTCCAAATTGTTTTATTTTTTTACTCCTTTAATAAATTTGATGATTTATGGTTCAAACTCTCCGACATTTAATTTTTAACTTCCACCTCAAGCAATATCTTTCAAAAATGTATAAAATTTGAACATGCAACATTAGACAGTCCTCATTGTTTTTTAAAACAAGTTTTAATAGATACATCCCCAGTATCATATATTTATACATAGTTTGTTTTATTCTAATAGATATTCAAAGTTAATAGAACTTAGTTTCGATTTCAAATTGTTTTTTTTTTTTTTTTTACTCCTTTAATAAATTTGATGATTCATGGTTCAAACTCTCCGACGTTTAATTTTTAAC
Organism: Doryteuthis pealeii; assembly: GCA_023376005.1. Taxonomy (NCBI): domain Eukaryota; kingdom Metazoa; phylum Mollusca; class Cephalopoda; order Myopsida; family Loliginidae; genus Doryteuthis; species Doryteuthis pealeii. The sequence continues at coordinate 100,921,159 of CM042156.1, forward strand.
TTCCACCTCAAGCAATATCTTTCAAAAATGTATTTTTACATCGCCCGGAGGTGTTTTTTTTATTTTGCTGGTATTAATAATTGATTTTATTAAATTTTCAAAGTAAATAATTGTTTCTTTAGTCAGAATCACTTGCATCTATATGACTGTCACGACCGTATTGCTCTTATGGTAAAACTCCAAGCCTTTTTATCATATATGCTAGAAGGTGTTCTTAATATCATAGGTCATAAGTTATACTGCATCTAGTGGTGAGGTTCCAGTTCTGAAAATCTGGGGAATGTGGAGAACCCCTTCATTGCCATTACTTCCTAGTCCACACTGATTCGGAGTGGTAATACATGTTAGGGTCCTATCTATAGGCTAAATAGATAAAATAGTGGGTTTAAAATTTGAATACCAGCAATGAATAAAATAAAAACGTATTCAGTATAAAATAACCCAATAAGGGTTGACATGCCGTAAAACCAACCACCCAGCCTTCCAGCCAACCAACCACCCAACCAGCCTGTCAACTAACCATAATTATAAAACATATAAATAGAAATAGATAAAATGAAACATTTCAGTATACTAACTACAAATATAGTTTGTATCAATTAAATGTTCGCCCCTGGCTGACAGTCCCCGATAGCCGTGAGGGTGAGAGCTAGACAGACGAAAATTCTGTCGGGTTTCGCACCCAGCTAAAGATAGCTGTTAAAAAACTGAGCCGCACTGATGAGAAGTAAACTTAGAAATACGTGTCTGTGGCTGACTGGTATATATATATATATATATATATATATATATATATATATATATATATATATTATGCTTGTGTGTCTACTCACAAGACAGCTTCAATTACGTACACACACAGATATGTACACGAACACACGCACGCCACACACACACACACACACACACACACACACACACATCGAACTCTTTAGTCTTGATATGACAACCGGTCTAGGAGAAGGAAAACCTGGAATCTAAACCAGCTGAACTCCCCTCAATTGGATGGAATTTATGCCATATCCCAAGGTCTGGTATATATATATATATATATATATATATATATATATATATATATATATATATATATATATATTCTCCTTTAAAAAACGAGACAGCACGAAACATACCATCAGTTTCCAACCTGAAGATGGCAGATCGACATGCCGAAAGCGCTCGTTGAGACACCTTTGGTGGATTGCTACACCAGTTCCACACTGACACCAAAATGATGGCCAGACACCTTGAAAGGATTGAACAGAAACTCGTACGACAGGAATTGTCACTCGAGTTCAACCAAACACACACACACACACACACACACACACACACACACACACACATATAAATATATATATATATATTAATGCTTTGAAGGCAAATTGAATACAAAAAAAAAAAATTCACACCATTCTCAACAGATATTTAAAAAGTAAGAAACTACAGTTTTCCGCCCATTTCATTCATAACATAAAGAAAAAAGAAAAGAAAAGAAAAAAAAAGAAGAAGAGGAGAAAAAAGAAAGAAAAAAATATATAACGACACAAAAAATAAAAGAAACAAGTCCATTTCTGAAAACCGTCTCTGAAGATAAAGTTTACTTTGAAATCGATAAGACAAAAAAAAACATATTTTTGTTTTTATTTTTATATGCATTGTAATTAATTATACAAATCATTAATGTATAATAACATACTTAACAATGTTTCAAACAAATTACCAATTGACATTTTTCTCGATTTGTTTAGCCTTACATTTGAACATATATGCCCGCCTAAAATTCATTAATTATTAACTAATTAATTTTCTAAATTAGGTATGACTTCAATTAAGCACATATCCTCCAAAAATTGTCGACTTAAAGCCATATAAAAATAAACACATTCGTTTGTTTACTTAACCATATATATATATATATATATATATATATATATATATATATATATACAGACATATGCTTATATATAAACGGACATATATTACATATGCGACTGCCTTTCCTTGCTTATAGTTATCCCTACCTATTAACATAACCAGAGATGGTGGAAATTTGATATAATAACAAGGGAGCTAATCCACGCTTGAAGGTATTTAACATCTACCACAAGAGGTCGCTAAAAGTGTCGGCTGGTTCAGAAGTACTGGGCGAGACGCCATTGACGAGGTTAAATAGTGCTGTTCTCGGCAGGAGCAAACACTGGTAGCTTCTGTGGGTCGGCTGTCATTCTAGCGACGAGACGTGGCTGATGTGATACCAGTTAGGAGGAGGAGGGGAAGGAGAAGGAGGAGGATATAGAGGAAGAGGAGGAGGTGGAGGAGGAGGTGGGCACTGGCGTAGGGAAAATGTGAGGATCTTTTTCCAAGTGTACTTTGTCGCGGGTGTGAGGATTTAGCAAAAGTAAAAAAAAATAAAAATAAAGATAAACCCAAAACAAAACAAAAACCTAAACAACGAAAAGCACAGAGAGAGAGAGAGAGAGAGAGAGAGAGAGAGAGAGAGAGAGAGAACTGGGTCTTTAAATGTGAGAGAGAGAGAGAGAGAAAATGTTAGAAGCGTTGGGATGGTCGGACCTGTTTTGATGTCAGCAGTGGTTGGGAGAGAAGATGAGATGAGGGGAATGGGGTCTTTCGAAAGCTTGTAACATAACAAGTATGATACCTTGTAATATACGTCCGGTTGCCAGTCACCACCTTCATATATATATATATATATATATATATATATATATATGTGTGTGTGTGTGGTGCGTGTTTGTGTGTGTGTGTGCATATATATATATATATATATATATATATATATGTCTATGTATGATTAAATGTGGATATGCGTATATATGGATTATATGTATTTATATATTGTTTTAATCTTCTTATTTTTCTAACATTAATATTCCATATGAAATACGTCATATATTTGTTAACTTTTCGTTCTGCGCCTATTCACGTTAATGCATGCGTCATTATATGATCTTCACCTTCCATTTTTGCACATGCATTGATCAAGTCATTGGCTTTCGTAAACAAACGCGCATATAAAAATTAACGGTTAATAACATCATATTCACACATTCACTATACACTTAACATCTTTCATTTTGTCCCTCACATAAACATTACTTAACAGTGTCCTGAAGATGGTAAAATATACCGAAATGCTTAAGTATTGACACTAAAAATTGTTTCCTGGTCATAGCATCCTGTTTTTGTTATATTTTTAAAATATTTTTCTTCTCATGTATATATATATATATATATATATATATATATATATATATATATATATATATATATATATATACAATAAACGCACACAGCAACTCAAATGTTAAAGAATATTCTCTTGCCTCTTTTATCAATGAAAATCACGCTCACACACACACACACACACACATACACAACCTTGAGGTTTGTTTCGATTCCGTTTATCGCAAAAGATTTATACACACACGCGCAACCACACATTCATAAATACATAAAAAATGCACAATGCTTTTTTCGATACACACACTTACACATTCTAATACTCACACCGCAAAAAAGAATATTTGACGTCATATTTCAAACCGTCCATTTTTTCAACGTTCTTTTTTCTCAGACTTCAAATTTTAAACAGACCGATAAACAAGGACTATTACTCGCCTTTCCTCTCTTATACTCAGTCGATACTGGGTAGCCAGTTTTAGTATATATATATATATATATATATATATATATATATATATATATATATATATAGTTCTCTAGTGGATCGTAATATACACCTACCGATGTATGTATTTACCAATTAAAATGTTGCCTCTTACTGACAGCCACGGGCGACCGAGAGGGAAGAAATCGGACTCATGAAAATTCAGTCAGGTTTCGCTCTCGCCTATTTGATAAATCTAGCCACTGTGATGAGACGTAAAAGTCGAAACACGGTGTCTATGGATGATTGTTATATATATATATATATTTGGGAGAATATGTGCTTAATTGAAGTCGAACCTAATTTTTGAAAGTTAATTAATTAATAATTAATTAATAAGGCGGGATTACCTATTTAAATGTAAGGCTAAACAAATCGAGAAAAATCAAGCTCTGTTTAGCCTTAGATTTAAATAGGTAAATCCCGCCTAATTAATTATTAATTAATTAACTTTCAAAACTTAGGTTCGACTTCAATTAAGCACATATTCTCCCAAATATTGTCGGCTGAAAATAGCCATATCACAAACATCGTCTGTTTGTTTACTTCTCTATATATATATATTATATATATATATATATATATATTCCTGCCACCTGTCAGACTGGAATAGTGTTGGCTGATTTTCCGGAATTGCCAACAATACCCTATCATTCTCGGCCGTCTCCTTTCGGCACAATAGACTTAGACGTATCCGTCAACAGCCCCCGAACCACCCACTTTCCCTACCTTTGTCGACATAGCTAAGTGATAACAACGCTGATATGCAACCGAAGATGCCGAATGATCCGCCATTAGCGCTCGTTACCAAAATTAACCCAAATATCGAAATCGCCTTATCGGGGTTGTTTAGAATACACTGACTGTATACTGTACAGAGAAGATAGACCCCCAAGCCCGTGTATACATTTACCAACGTCTCCCCACGTGCAGGATATGACACAAGGTCAAGTGGAGTTTAACAATGTTTAAATTTCCCTTAGTGAGACGAACAAGACACTGCTGGAGAAGCAAAGACGAACTTATTAGCGACGTTCTCCTGAGGAAAACAAAACATGTACATGCTAATGTGGGCCGCCCAGCAAGGACCTACATTGACCAGTTTTGTACGGATACTGGATGCCGCGCAGAGGACGTACCAGAGACAATGAATGATAGAGCAGGTTTGCGAGAGATTGTCATGGATATCCGTGCGAATTGCGCGGCATGATGCTGCTGCTGCTGCTGCTGATGATGATGATGATGATGACTGTCCACTGTCTGTATATATATGTTCTGAAGGGTCCGTGTCTGTTTCTTTATTCTTTCTCTGAGAGGCACCCGTGTTTGTGCCCCCCCCCATATTTATGTTAGGTACCGTATATATAGTAAAAATGTAAAGTCGTCGGGGTGGCCTAATGTATCAGCCAATCAGCGAGGGAGTCTATCCCCTTTTCAATAGCGCTAGACCAACGAGATTATTTTAGCATCTGAGGTGGAGCACCACACCTACCATCGGCTCCTCACTTTACCGCACAGATCCCGGCATAGAACCAAGAACCTTGTGGTTTCTAGCCGAACGCTCTACCGACTGGGCTAACCCTTCTGCCATACTCGGGTATATTATAGAAAGAGGGAGACATATATATTGTTACATAATCATTAGATACCTAATGATTATGACAATAGTGTAGAAATCATATTAGTGCAGCTGATGGCCTTGAGGGTGAGTGACGGCGCTAGACCTCGATCTCACCTTGCGTTCTGGGGATAAACCGTGAGAAACGGAACCCCGATAGAAGCCCCCTTCCGGTTTAAGAAGTAAGCAACTTAGTCAGTTAGAAGTTAGAAACCAAGCTAGCAAGATGTAAGGATCCGCGCGCATTGTCTGGTCTGGGGGTTTATGAATAAAGTAACATCAAAAGTAAATCGAAGTCTTGTGTTTATTACCAAAAACTAACAATAGCACAGGGCTTCTGATAAGCAGTGACCCCCTACAGAAACCAGACCCGGAATCCTCAATAGAAGACCAGACGAGACCAAGATAGATGATAGACGATCAGAACCAAGCCGGCCAGAAGAGAAGTATATAACACTATGAGAGATAGGATGGTACTTCGGTTGTTGGTTCTTGCTTTGTTTGGGTATTCGTAATTGATCAAGGCCGGTCGACAGCGAAGGGATATTGTGTTGTTTTCTTTTTACTATTATTACAAGACCTACGAGGTTTACTTCACATTAAATCTGCTTCTCAAGCTCGCAACTGTGTACGCAGAACAGAGTGATCTGCCCTTGGACAAATCACTATTTTTAAATAGACCAACTTGGTAGCCATTTGCATTCTATTGTGGACATCTTCCCGTTACAGCAATAAGACATTGTGTTATGTAACGGCCTTCTTCGCTACTCTAAATCAGCATACGGCTGGACCACTCCGTCAAATCTTCGTCTAGCACTACTATATCAAATCGCCCCGGCTGCTGGCCGATGTAGAGTTTAACGAAGTCAACACACATCTCTATCATATTTAAAAGGGGCTTCTTTATTTGCTTCTTCTTCTAGCTCGGCGATGCGTGTACAGGGCATGGAACTTGACGTTGGCGGCTACTAAATAAGGAAGTCAAGATGAGACTACAAAAACTAACTTTCCTGCTTTCTCTTTCTTTTTAAATATATATTTTTATCTTTCTCTTTGTTCAATTTTCCGTTTGTACAGAGGAAGTCTTTTATTATACCAGACTTTGGCGTCTTCTCAGTTCAATTTTTCCTTGACCCTCCGAACTTCCCGCGCAAAACAAATGCGACGATCGCTAACCCACAACAATTGTTTCCAATTTGATCATCTTCTAAAAATAAGGCATCTGAGAGTGCGATTTCTAGTTCTGGATCTGGGGAGTGTGGAGCATCCTTTCAATGATATTACTACCGGATCCACTCTGAACGAAAGCCACTTAGGATCCCATCTTTTGGTCAATTGGATTAGCTGAAAATTATTCATATTCGCATTGGCCCGTGTGCAATAAACACATCTACTAAGATAAACTGCACAAAATGTAAATATGAACGTCTAACGAACGTGATTCCCTAACCTCTATCCCCAGTCACCTGAAATTGTAGAATTCGTTGTTGGGTTGGGCTGGACATTGCTTGTTTCCCTGACCCGGGGTGGTAATACCTGTTAGGGTCTTATCTATAGGTTGGATAGATATAAAGATGTTAAGAAATGTGTTCACAAAAATGAGTATAAAAAAAAACAATGAATATCCAGTCACAGATGCAGACTATTCTGATGACCTCGCACTTTTTGCAGATACACTGGCACAGGCTGAGACACTACTGCATTGCCTGGAGGAGGCAGCAAGAAGCATCGACCTGCATGTGAACTCTGATAAAACGGAGTTCATGAGCTTCAAAAAGAGAGGAGACATCTCCACATTAGACGGTAAGTCCCTTAAGCCAGTGGAACAATTCACATACCTAGGGAGTAATATCTCATCCACAGATAGCGATGTTAATACACGAATAGAAAAGGCGTGGATGGCCACCAACAAATTATCTGTCATATGGAAATCTGACCTCACTGACAAGCTAAATCGACATCTCTTCCAGACTGTAGTCATATCAGTACTGCTGTATGGCTGCACCACCTGGACCCTAACGAGGCGCCTCGAGAATAAGCTAGATGGGAGCTGCACAAGAATGCTGCGAGCAGTATTGAACAAGTCGTGGAGACAGCATCCCACAAGGGAGCAGCTGTATGGTCACCTGCCCCCTATCTCACAGACCATCCGAGTGAGACGGACTAGGCATGCGGGGCACTGCTGGAGAAGCAAGGACGAACTCATAAGCGATGTTCTCCTGTGGAAGCCAGCACATGGGCACGCCAGTGTGGGCCGACCAGCAAAGACGTACATTGATCAGCTCTGCGCGGATACAGGATGCTGCATAGAGGACCTCCCGAGAATGATGAGCGATAGGGACGGATGGAGAGAGAGATTGTCATGGATATCCGTGCTAACAGCGCAACATGATGATGATGAATAAAAGAAAAAACGTCTTCTCCATAAAATGAGCCAAGGGTTGACATGTCGTAAATCCGACCAAGCAACAACCAACCGCTTCTAACGTAAAAAAAGATGATTAAATCTTCCATTGCTTGTGTTTGTGTGTTTATTGGATTCTAACTTTGTAAATCCCTTCTTTTATTTCGGAAGATTTTGAAAACTTCAAATAAAACGTCACTTCGCTGTAAACATTTAACATCTTTTTTTCTAAAAATTCCTTCTAATATTGATTCTTCGCGAACAACTTGCTTATCTCTAGGCTTAGAAACAAATCGACTACTAATAAACAAAATGCAATTTACATTTAGTTTGTTTGTTGGTTTGTTTTGTTTTACGGCATATCAACCTCAGTGGGTCATTTAATGCCGATAAAGTTTTGAAATAAATCAATTCTTAATGGATAATACAATTTTTTATAAATACATTTTTCTATTTAACCCATAGATGGGACCCTAACATGTACTACTACCACTCCGGGTCAGAGCGGACCAGGGAGCAATGGTGATGAAGGGGTGCTCCACATTCCCCAATTATTTAAAAAAAATTGAATGCCCATCAAGAATGAATAAAATAAAACGTCTTTGGCACAAAATAACCCAACAAGGGTTGACATGCTGTTGTAAGGTTCAAAGTTATAACAAAGTCCTAACTAGTTGAAACATAACAAACTCCGACACGTTTGTGAGACAAAACATTTTATATAGATAACAGCACATGGAAACGATACATAAAATACAAGATAGAATAGGATAGTCATTTTTTCTTGGTTTTGTTTTACGGCATATCAATGTCAGTGGGTCATTTAATGCTGATAAAGTTTTGAAATAAATCAATTCTTAATGGATAATACAATTTTTTTATAAATACATTTTTCTATTTAACCCATAGATGGGACCCTAACAGGTACTACCACTCCGGGTCAGAGTGGACCAAGGAGCAATGGTGAAGGGGTGCTCCACATTCCCCAAACCTCCAAAACTGGAACCTCACCATCAGATAGAGTTTAACGTCATTCCCAGGATATGTAGACCCGCAGCCACCGCCTTCTAGCACCCATATGATAAAAAGGGGTTGGGGCTTGCCATAAGGGCAATAAGGTTGGGAAAATCATATAGGTGCTAGGGCTTGATGTGACCAGCCGATTGATCGGGGGGCCCTCTCCGACCGACCTTATAGCCCAAGATAGGACCAAAGTGGAGTATTGCATGTCATTTTACATTTAGAGAGGACTTTATACATACATACATGGAAGCGCGTGGTGTAATGGTAAGTGTCATGGAAAATGGACTCGACGCCCCGAGTTCAAATTCTGGACGTGGTAAGTACATTTCACTTAGCGCTAATACCCTAGGAAAAGTTATGAATCCTACTCTCCCTCCAGCTATGGGTAGATAGTGGGGCAGACTGGGCTCTTTAACCATGGCTAGGTAACCAGTCTAGGAGAAGGAAAATCCTGAATTCTAACCTCTTGAACCCATTTAAGAAATTGACCTCGTGCAGAGGGGTTGGTAAACATACATACATGCACTACAAATGTAAATACGTACACACATATATACGAACGTACATACACATACACATGCATACATACATACGTAAACAGGTAACTAAGTAAAGTCTTCGAGGAGGGCTAAAGTCGGTATCAGCCAAAGAGCGAGGGAGTCTATCTTTTAATCACTTGCTTTAGATCAAGGAGATTGTTTTTTACCGTCTGGGGTGGAGCACAACACCTATCTTCAGCTCCTAATTTTACCGCACAGATCCTTGTGCTACTCATACGCTGACTTGGTGAGTGCGGGTATCGAACTAGGAACCTTGTGGTTTCTAGCCGAACGCTCTACCGACTGAGCTATGCATACATAATTAAGAATACACCGACAGCATCTCTGCAGAGTAGTAAGACCCCTCCCCCAAATGTGAACCCCTATTGTCCATGAGTAGTGACCCATGATGCTAAAATACAGAATCCTGGTGGCTGAGCAGTCCATGACATGCAACACTCCACTTTGGCCCTTACTCAGACTAGAATGGCGGTCGGAGCGACCCCCTCCGATCAAAGCTAGTTACGTCAAGCCCAAGCACCTATATTTTTGTCCGGAACTTATTGCCCTTATGGCAAACTCCGAAACTTTTTATCATACAGGTGTTAGAAGGCGGTGACTGAGGGTTTTATTGTCCTGGTATGACGAAAAACTGTATCTAGTGGTGAAGTTCTTATTCTGGAACTCTTGTTACATAATCTATGCATAGATTATTGTCAACCGCCTGTATTTCTGAAGGAATGGCCCCTTTTCATATCACGGGCGGGACTTTCCATGGAATATTACAAAAGGCCCGCGAAATACTGGAAGTCACGTGGGATCTGGTTGGCTCTCAGTTGCAGCTTGGACGTCAGGCATAGAAGATGTATCTGCTTTTGCTGGGACTCACTGCATACGCCCGCTGTGATTAGTTAGGGAAAAATGTTTACTTAAGTAAATAAAGGTTTAAATAAATAATATGGTTTTGTGGTTGATGAATGTCTTGGCAACAAGACTGATCTAGAAGAAGAAATGAATCAAGGACGACCAACCAGCAAGAACAGAGACGTTAGAAGAGACGCTAGAAGAACGTAAGATACCAAAGATGAGCAGAAGAATAATAGAAGTAAAGAAAGGGTATACAACACTCTGAGAAGGGAAATGTATCCTTTAATCGCCATTACTCCCAGGTCCATTTTGACCTGGAGTTGTAGTACCTGTTAGGGTAGCATCTATAGGATACATAGATGAAAATGAGTTAACAAAAATGTTTATAAAATTGATTTTAAAAATGTTGAATACTCTACTGAATGAATAAAACCAAATGTCTTCGGTATAGAATAACCCAACAAGGTTTTAAATGCCGTAATATCCAACCAACCAACAAAATCCTCTTGGCTAACATACTGGAGTGTCGAGTACTAGTGAGTTCGAGCACAAGTTGCGCTCTTACTTTTGCTTTTGGTGTTATACTTTTGGGAAAGATATGAACCCAATCATCTCCCAATGTATGTATTGATATTTAATCCAAGTCATATAAGCAGGGACTTGGCTTCACATCCGCATGGCAGAAAGTCTGATTTTTAAATGAATAAAAATGTGATCATCAAGAACTATATGCCTTGGGTTTGTCCCTAAGAACTAATGACAGGCTTGGCATAACTATAAGAAGCCAGAACCAGACCAGTCAACAACAGAGGTAGGAGTTAAAAGAAATAAGAGAGACTGAGGAACTGGGGAGACTTGTTATCAGTCAAACACTAGTGAAAGAACATCAGTTAACGCTGGTGTGAAAAAACTATTAAATAATAAAAGGATTGCGTAGATGCGACTATTAGAAAACCTGAATGAACAAAAAAAGCAAAGGTGTACTAATTAGAGAAGCCAGTAACAGCAATTGCAACATAAGGACAAACAGTAAAACAACGCAAACGAGAAAACAAGAAATGGGAATAAAAACAACTTTATGAATACTTCAAGTGACAAACAATGCAGATTGCACACGAGAAGACATGGGCACGGCTAAGAAAGAGAAACCTTAAGAGAGAAACTGAATCTTTTTTGATAGCAGCGCAAAGAGATACCATAAGGACCAATTATATCGAAGGTTAACTAGATTAAGAATAGGATAAAAACCTTTTAGAATTAAATACAATACCTGTCAAATAATAGATACAGCTAATATATCAATTAACAATTCGAGTCAATATCTTAAATATTTTAAATAAAACATTTTAAACCGCCAATTTATTTTGTAAACACCCTGTACTTCAACTGTTCTGTGACTCTGAACTTTATATACTTTGCATATTTATGTCCCGGTGCTACTCTGAACAACATTTCGTTATATATATATATATATATATATATATATATATATATATATATCGAAGGTTTCTTAGTGCAATCATATTAGTTTGAAAACAAGCACATATATATATATATATATATATATATATATATATATATATATATATATATATATGTTCCCGAGCGTCTGTGCATGTAATTTTTTACGTAATTTTTAAGGTGAGTCTCGACAGGAGCTGACGTATGAAATTTGTTAGCGGGCCTATCATTTTGCTCCTTGTCTATCAGCAAATTTAATCTCGGTGCTTGTTAGAAGGTAGGAATACATTTAGATTGAAGTACACATCTGCTGCCATTGTGTGCGAGGTTTTCCTGAGTTCTCGCTTGCTCAGGTCAGCGCATACCATACGTACATACATACATCGATGCACACAGGCGCATAGAAAGAGTGAGAGAGAGTCTGAGAGTGGTAAAGAGAAGCAGAAAGAAAAGGGAGAGGAAGGTTTAAGAGAGAGAGAGAGAAGAGAGAGAGAGAGAGAGAGAGAGGTTTTAAAAAGAGAGTAGTAGGAGCAGAAAGAAGTGGGAGAGAGAGGGGGGGTTTAAAGGAGAGTGGTAAGAAAGCAAAAAAAAAGGGAGAGAAGGTTTAAAGAGAGACAGAGAAAGAGAGAGAGAGAGAGGGGAGGGAGAGAGAGATACTCACACGTAGTGCATGAATCACGTAGTTCTCTGATATATATTCAGTTACATCACTGTCGCACATACACTTACATACGCACACCACCACTAACGGAGCTGCAGAGGCACGACGCATAATGAATAGACAAACACTACAGCTCCATAGGGAGAGTCAGAGATGAAAGGAAAGAGTAAAACGAGAGAGAAGAGAGAGGAGAGAGAGAGAGAAGAGAGAGCTGAGAGAGAGAGAGAGAGAGAATAGACAGACAGACAGAGCAGAGAAGGCAGAGTCATACTCACACGTAGTTTTCTCGCTTGCTCAGGTCAGCACGCTACATACACATACGTATAAGTAGCATACATACACAGATACATACAGGCGCATGGAGAAAAAAGAGAAGTGGAGTGAGAGATAAGACGATAAGGTAGTAGATAGATAGATTAGAATAGAGAGAGAGAGAGAAGAGAGAGGAGAAGGGGGTTAAAGAGAGTGGTAAGAGAGCTAGAGTAATTGGAAGGGAAAAGAGAAATGGGTTTGGAGTAAGAAGGTAGCTAAAGAGATAACAGAAAGGAAAGATAAAGAAGGAGAGAGAAAGAGGAGAGAGGAGAGAGAGAAGAGAAGAGGAGGAAGACTGCACTCTATAGTAGCTTGGATCTGAACGATACAGTTAGACTAGAAATGACATAAATAATGAATTTACCGAATCAATTAAGGTCAAATTAACGACTGAACACAGATCAGCTTATCATACACTGTAACATACTTGCAAACACCAACACACTCAGAGAGAGAGAGAGTAGAGAGACGGAGAAGAGAGAGAGAGAGAGAGAGAGAGGAGAGCACGAGTCATACTCAACAATGCATAAGAAAGAGTAAACGTAAATAAGAGTATACCAACAGATGAGGCAGAGTGACGGACACAATGACTAGTAATCTCGCGGTGGCTCAGTCAGCAGCACAATCACAACGATGCCGTACTATAGAATCATACAGATAGACACCAGAGATACACACGCGACTTGCATAAGAAAAAGAAAGCGAGTAGATGTTGTCAGAGACGTCAGGACGATAGATAGTGAAGAAATAGATAGAGTAGTGGAAGAGAGGTAGGCGAACTGAGAGAGAAGAGAAGAGAGAGAGAGAGATCCAATGACACCACCAAACGTGCTTCCTCAGCCTATGCTCACAGGTCACGCACACATACTACATACGTATATCTGCCATGTACATACAGGATGGTGTCAGATACCAACACAGGACGCATAAGGCAGAACGCAAGAGGTGGGTGAGAGTAGAGATAGACGAGTATGATAGATGAATTCAGAGTAAGAGAGGGAGAGAGAGAGAGAGAGAATATAGATGAAAATGGGACGAAGATAGGTTTTAAAAGAGAGTAATAGGGTAAAAGAGACAGCACGAAAGAACAGTGGAGAGAAAGGTTAAAAGAGAGTGCATACAGAAGAGAACAGAAAGAAGAAGAGAGAGAGAGAAGGAAGGAGGAGGAGAGAGATGAGAGAGAGAGAGAGGGAGAGAGCAGGAGAGATTCAGTTACATCACAGATCATACAATAACTTACGAATGAAACGGCGAATCAGGACCTTTACTCTAATACCACCAGCAGTAACGTAGACAATATAAGAATAATTTACCACTTAATCAACAGTTTTAAACGACAGAAACAGTAGCCAGTAATAGGAGAAAGAAAGCTCTACATCCACACGCACAATCTAGATAGAGAGAGAAGTACATATACAATATTGTGGAGACCAGATTCCGCACGCCACACATACATATCAACATGACTAGGTAGATTGCAGAGAAAGAGTCAGAATCACAGTAGAAAACAACGAGATAACGGCAACACAACAGATACACACAGGACAGTCCATACAGACACCACACAAACACGCACATCTTCTACAACTCACTCATCGAACCATGTTCTCAGAATTTGAAGTAGATTTCTACTCACCATCTTATCGATGAGGACTTAGAAACTTGAGTTTTACCGTTGCAGAGGAGTAAGCATCTCCAAAAGAAAAGGAGAGATGATAAGTATATAGATTGTTACATCTTAATGGTAGAGGCACTCTAGATCTAGATCTCTGGGTTGTGAACTGTAAGATCTCTCACTCTCGCCATTGCCGACCAGCATCTACTTCACAAGAACAGGGTGAATCAGCCCATCAGCACGTAATGCAGTTAACTGTATGATGATCTATTTAATATGTGATTATAGATCTAACAGATAATACGAACATGAAAACACGATTTCCCTGATCCTGCTACGTATACAAATTATTATCATCATGAGATCTCTCTCGATGATAAGGCCGTTTAATATTAACGCAAATTGACAAGATCCGCTTACAGCTAGCGCAATGCGCATCGGTCATCGGTAACAGTTTCACACACACCCAAGCATCACGGATCGTGCAAACGCCAACCCCTGACATAACTTTACTCGTCATCCGGACAGCCCCTCTCATATCATTCATCACGTCTCTCTCACTACGCTCATCTGCAGTTTATAATAAGTGAACACTTATACAATCATAATATTTATGGTGACTGAATGAAATGATGACGCTCACACACTCTCATGTACAGTAGATATATCACACCTTCATGGCTCGATGTATTCACGCTTACAGCCTACATGATAGTTCTCTATCATTATACGAATCACCCAGATGAGGAAGACATTGGTGTCGTTCATATTCAATTCTAGATCTGATAACATCCGAACTATAATTACAACTCAAGTCACAATTCCCTTATTTATTAACATCACATTCTCAATGATTTTATTTTCATTTAAACCTTAATTATTAATAAAATTGTTTTACATTATTAATACTGTTAACCATATTTACATACTAACAACATGCAATTATATTTATATATACAAAAAAATAGCGGTTTACAATGTGAACGGGAAGGCTAATTTGCATATTGATATTAAAAATGCAATTTTAATAAATATATGCTTAGTATTATTGATTTCTAACTGGTTTTTTATTTGAATGAATATAAGCAAAAATCTCTTCAATGAATCTTAAATGAAATCCATTAACAAGAAAAAATAACTGACATTTTATTCTTTACTTCCTCTTTTAACTAAATACTTAAATTAGAAAAAATAACAATGAAAGACGAGAGTGATGGAAGAGTAAGTTTCGGTTGTTCTATTTTTCGATTATACCCCCTCTGTTTCAAATCTTTTTATCTGCATTCTTATTTAGTTTCATTAGCCTTTCTAATTTAATACAATATTTTATTACATTAAAACCCGAATACTTGCACCCACAGGGTGCATATATCTGCTAGTATAAATAAATAGATATAAACACAGGCACACACATACGTACACTCACATACGCATACACTTAAGCAAAAACCTACTAAAACCAGTCACACGCACACATACATACAGTCACATTTATTAAGTTATACAATCATACTCCCTCAAGCTATGGAGGGCGTGCCATCTTTGTGTAATAGTTAACTCACAGATCCATTATTACTGAATAACTAGTTCGATCATCACTGGATACTCCATACTTGCGATTGTGTGTCACCTTTACCCGTGGCAAGCGGGCTGGATAAATATGCCTTTCCTCCTCTCTGGTATGAGCCCACTAGACGAGCACGATAATAAAGGGTGCAGTTTAACGTCTAAATAGTAGAGCAAACTTGGTTCTTTACACTTGACCAGCCAATGAGTCTAGGAGAATGAAAACTCTGAATTAAAGCCTGCTCTATTCGGCGTACATTCAAATGTACGCTCAAATTCCCAAAGACACAATCATACTCTTTAGGAGTCCCATGGCTAACGTGCTGGTTGCTTGGTTGCTTGGGTGGTTAGATTTTTATGTCAATCCTTGGGTTATTTTATACTAAAGACGTTTTTTTTATTCATTCTTGATGGGTATTCAATCTTTTTTTAAACTAATTTTTCAACACGTTTTTTTAAACTTAGTTTTTTTTCTATCTAACCTGTAGGTTGGACCCTAACATATACTACCACTCCGGTTCAGGGGAAACCTGGGAGTATTGGTGATGAAATAAATGGTACTTCACTCCCCAGAGCGTCAGAATTGGTACTTCACCAATAGATGCAGTTTAACGTCATACCCAGGACACTATGTCCCTCGGCCACCGCCTTTTAGCACGTATACGATAAAGAGGTTTGGAGGTTTGCCATAAGGACAGGTCTTGCCCCTCAGAAGAGGATATAGACAACGCATTCATAGGACAAACTCTTTTGGGTGATTGTAGGTCCTAGCCCTCAGCATATCATAAGCCCAGGTGACAGAGCCGTTTACTGTCAGAATAGAGCTAGTATATGTATAGTAATCTTGTACGCTTTTAACAGGAACAGTGTCTATTGCAAGCGGCGTCGACACTAGGGTATTCGGTGCTCTAGGCCAACCATACAATGTACGCCTTCTTTCTTTCTGTGCAAGATGTTTTGATAAGGCAATTACACAAAGTTACAGGAGGTTATACGGACGACTTCATTATTCCAATTGGCACACAATAAGCAGCTCATTTTCTAAGGTTCTCCGTGCCCTAAGCTATTTTATCTCTGTAGGCGACGGCTTCGATTGCCCGGTGTGTTGGGCCGTCCCTTGGCCGTAAGACGTAGGGAATTATCTTGAACAGAACTAAAGCTTTATAGGTATTTACACAAGTTCACCACTGATAGGGTAGTACACAAGGTCGAAAGTATGGGGCATCCAGTGAGGATCGGACTCGCTATTCAGTAGTAATGTATCTGCGAGACTAACTTGATGACCATCACAAATCTGGGTATTTACCCAACCCATTCTCCACTTGTAGAAGTTGACACAAAGTCCAAGAATGAGGCATCAGCAAGGATCGAACTCGCTATTCAGTTTCATAATTATTACACCACCATGGGAGGCCCAATTTCCCTAGCCGTTTGAGACGGGTAGGATTTTTCACCATGTCAAAATAATGCGGCATTCACTGAGGATCGAACTCACTATTCAATCGTTCCGTGACTCTAGGTTGCTCACCATTACATCACGGTGAGGCACACCAGATTATTCTATAAATGGTCGAATAGATATTTACCCAACCCGTTCGACACGAGTAGGATTTGGCGCAATGTCGCGGGTATGAACACCTTTTGTTATATATACTCTTCGACATTGGGTATATAAACGGGGAGAGACATGGAGATAAGGAGGTGTGTGATGTAATGGTCAGAGTCGTAGGAAATGGACTCGTCGATTCGAGTTCAATTCCTGGACGAAGCTATTTACATTTCACATAGCGCTAATACCCTTGGGCAAGGTGTGAATCCAATTCTCCCCCCAGCTATGGGAAAATAGCAGGGCAGACTGGGCTCTTTAACCATGGCTAGTTAATCTCTCTAATGAGAAGGGGAAAGGAAGAGGGGAAGGAAGAGGGAGGAGGAAGAGGGGAGAAACAGGAAGAGGGGAGGAATATGAAGGGAGAGGGGGAGAGGAGGAGGGAGAGGAAGATTAAAAGGGGGAAGAGGGGAAGAAAAGGATGAGGGGAAGGAGAATGAAGGGGAGGAAGATGGGGAGAGGGAGGATGATGATGATGAGGAGGAGCTCTCAAAGTAGTTTTGACAAACGAGAGAGAACCCCTTTGATCAGAATTCAGAGTTTTCCTTCTCCTCAACCGGTTGCCATATCAAGGTTAAAGTGCACAATCTGCCCTACTATTTATCAATAGACTAGATGGGACTAGTTGGATTCGTTAAGGAATACAGTGACGAGATTTGCGCGGATACTGGATGCTGGGCAAAGGACCTGCCGATGGCAAAAATGACAAGGACGGTTGACGAGCGATTGTCATGGATATCCGTGTTACTAGCGCGCCTGATGAGGATGATGATGATGATAAGTGTTATTTTAGATGCAAACAGCCGCGTCCAGGATTTAAACTCGTCTCGCCGTGTCCATTTCCTACGACGGTAACCATTACACAACGCACCTCCAGCTGGAGAAAAGATTTGTTAAAAACAAGAATACTTTTGACACACTAGCAAATATATGCACCCTCCGGGTTCAAGTATTTAAGTTTTAATGTAATAAAATATTATATTGAATTAGAAAGGCTAATGAAACTAAATAAGAATGCAGATAAAAAGATTTGAAACAGAGGTAGGTATAATCGAAACATAGAACAACTGAAAATTACTCTTTCATCAATCCCATCTTTTATTCCTAAATTTTCCTAATTTAACTATTTAGTTAAATTAGGAAGTAAAGAATAAAATTATCTATTCTATAAAACAGTTATCTATTCTTGTTAATGGATTTCTTTTAAGATTTATCCCCGAGATTTTTGCTCATATTCATTAAGATAAGACCAAACAATTAGAAATCAATAATACTAAGCACAGAATTATTAAAATCAAATTTTTATATCAATATGCAAATTGGCTTTCCTGTTCTTACTGTAAACCGCTATTTTGTTGCATATATAAATTAATATTATGAACAACTGAATCTTACTCTTCCATCACTCCCGTCTTTGATTGTTAAATTTTCCTAATTTAACTATTTAGTTAAAACAGAAAGTAAAGAATAGAATTACAGTTATTTCTTCATGTTAAATGATTTCTTTTAAGATTTATCCCCGAGATTTTTGCTCATATTCACTAAGATAAAAACCAAACAATTAGAAATACTACGAAGCACATATTCATTAAAATCAAATTAGCTTTCCCGCTCACACTGTAAACCGCCATTTTGTAGTATATATAAATACAATTGCATGCTATTAATATGTAGATACTAGAAAACACGTGACCTGCTGGGTCACCCATTGAGCTCGAGTTATATTGTTAAAAAATCACAATGATGTCAAATAAAATCAGGGAATTTTCCAATTTTAATGAAATTTTCAGTGAAGATTTATCAATAAATGAAATTCTATAATGCATCAGTTATTTTATTTCAAAACTTTCTGGCTTAATTAGGTATTTCTGCTATGGTAAATTAATATTTAGAATTCATTTATAATATGAAACGCCTAATTTTAAGTTTCAAATTTCCTATTTTTAGATTCTAAAAACAGTTATCTATTTAATAACTACTTTAGTTTATTATTGTTATCTAATACTTTTTTAGAAACACTATATTGAACATTTAGGACCCCTTTCTTTTGAACAGAACAAATATTGATGAATATTTTTTCTTTTATAAGATAATAGTAGGATGGCCAACAGTATTAATAAAGTAAAAAAATTTATTAATAATTGCGGTTTAAATAAAAGTAAAATCATGGAGAATGTGACGTAAATAACAAAGGGAATTGTGACTTAAGTAGTGATATAGTTTCGGTTCATTGGCATTGCAGTCTCGGAAGACTATATAGTTATTGTGCCCCTGAAGTTGCAGCGCCTTCTGCCTATAAAGTCCAATGTTCAAAAAACATTCTCGACCACAGATGTCGCATGTGAAGGTTGTCACTGAAGATGTTGATGTGCCGGGACTCTTTTTGCCACCGCTTTCTTTTGGACCCCTTGATTTCATGTCGTTGCACCAGGGTGGCTTTAGACATGAACAGTCCACGACGGGGAGCCTGCTACCACCGAGAGCGGTCCTGAGCCAAGTTTCCCTAGTTAGTTTCGGTTACAAACAGAAAAACACAACAATCTCCATTATAATAAGATGTGTAATAGATTCAGTCAGTTCGACGCATTGGGCCATAATCAATCTGTTACCAATGTTAATTGTATCGATATAAGCTGGATCTTTTTTGTTTTTTTGGTTTTTCTTTCCTCCGTTCTATCGCCAAACTGATCATTGAATTTTCAGATTTATCAAATTGAATGTCGTGACTTGTCGCACCAAGCATAGTCTGAAAACTAGTGAGAGAAATACGAAACAACTGCGCTCTTTTCATATAATGAGAATGGCAGGTTCGAACTTGCGGGGGGTGGAGTAGGGGCGGGGGAAATAAACAGTAAATTTCTAATCGCTCAAAAGAATTACGAGGAAAGAAATTCAATAATAATAATAATAATAATAATAATAATAATAATAATGATAATAATGATGATAATGATAATGATAATAATGTTAATAATGATAATAATAACCATAACAATAGCAATGTTAATAATGATAAAAATAACAATAACAATAATAATAATAATAATAATAACGATAATAATCATAATAATAACAGTAACAACAATAATAATAATAAAATAACAACGATAATAATAATAATGATAATAATAGTGATAATGATTATAATAATGATGATGATGATGTTGTTGTTGTTGTTGTTGATGATGATGATGTTGATGTTGATGTTGATGATAATAATAATAATAATAATAATAATAATAATAATAATAATAATAATAATGATGTTGATGTTGATGTTGATAATAATAATAATAATAATAATAATAATAATAATAATAATAATAATAATAATAACACTGATGTGAAAACTCAAAAGGAATAAATAATAATAATAATAATGATAATAATAATAATAATAATAATAATA
>CM042156.1:100944427-100951927 GCA_023376005.1 Doryteuthis pealeii
ATTTTGAATATCTTACACATACATATTACACACAATCGTAAGTTAGTATTATCTGCGTTATTCGGACTATTGTCCCCACCTTCATTGTTATTTGTACAACGTTTCGGCCTTCTTCAGGTATTTCTTGTCGGACTCGGGAACCTTCTCGGACTCGGGAACCCTCTTTTCGAACTCGGGAACTTTCTTGTCATAATCGGGAGCCATCACGGAACTTTGAACCTAACCCTTTATTTAGTCCACGGGGGTATTCTGTTCTCATTCCGCTAACCATAGCTGGAGTAGGAGTTGTGTTAATTATTTTTCTAACTGCCTCTACTCAGGATTGAACTCGGGATCCAGAGATAATTGTCACTTAGAACTGTCTTAACCTAACTACCTTATCCACTAGGCCATGTGTCCAATTGGACAATTGAGTGTGAATTTTGGGAACTTATAAACATAATGTCTTG
Source organism: Doryteuthis pealeii (assembly GCA_023376005.1). Classification (NCBI taxonomy): domain Eukaryota; kingdom Metazoa; phylum Mollusca; class Cephalopoda; order Myopsida; family Loliginidae; genus Doryteuthis; species Doryteuthis pealeii. The sequence continues at coordinate 100,944,877 of CM042156.1, forward strand.
ATTTGATGTCCAAACAAGAAAGTTCCCGAGTTCGAAAAGAAGGTTCCCGAGTCCGAGAAGGTTCCCAAGTCCGACAAGAAATTCCTGAAGAAGGCCGGAGGGCATATCAGCCGAAACGTTGTGCAAATAACAATCAAGATGGGGACAATAGTCCGAATAACGCAGATAATACTAATATTCAAGTCTCATCTCAAACATTCAGAGAAATAGTACAATCGTAAGTATTTATTTATTTGTAAACTTTTAGTTAACTTCTGGTTACTGAAAACAAGGCGAAAGACTAGAACATAATGTTCGAAATTGATTACAAATTTCACAAATATTCTTTTCCATTTAAAGTAATACAATTTTCTAATTAATTTAATAGTTTATTTGTTTAGATATTATATAGTTTATTTATTACAATAAAAAGGATTCAAACGTTTAATTATCAGGAATAGTTTTGATTGATTTTATTTGTAATCATTGTTCTTTATTCGATTTTGGTAATTGTGACGTAAGCAGTGACATAGTTTTTGTTACAGACAAATAGAGACCTGATCTTCATTACACGAATAGCAAAGGCATGGTCGGCCACAAACAAATTATCAATCGTATGGAGGTCCGATCTCCCTGACAAACTAAAGCGACGGTTCTTCCAGGCTGTGGTTGTATCAGTGCTGCTATATGGATGCACCACTTGGACCCTAACGAAGCGTCTTGAAAATAAGCTAGATGGAAGCTGCACAAGAATGCTGCGCGCAGTCTTGAACAAGTCGTGGAAGCAGCACCCAACGAGGAGACAGCTGTACGGTCACTTGCCCCCATCTCACAAACTATCCGAGTGAGACGGACAAGGCATGCAGGACACTGCTGGAGAAGCAAGGACGAGCTCATAAGTGACGTTCTCCTGTGAAAGCCAACACATGGACATGCAAGTGTGGGGTGCCCAGCAAGGACCTACATTGACCAGCTATGTGAGGATGCTGGTTGCTCCGCAGAGGAGCTCCCAGGTGCAATGAGTGATAGGGAAGGTTGGCAAGAGATTGTCATGGATATCCGTGCTGTATGCGCGACATGATGATGATGATGATGATGATGATGATGATGATGATAACCTAAATAACCAACTTACCTCTTTTTTATTCTTTCGTTCTTTCTTTTCTTTTTTCTAATCTATTTTATATTCTTTATTTCAACATTCCCATTTTCCCCTTCGTTCTTTTTTTTATTCTTCTAAATTAAATAAATCAGTGAAATAGGTAACTAATTAGTACTGAGCCTATTCTAGTAGTGACCACACCAAGCGGAGATTAACAGGCTTGAATTCAGAGTTTTCCTTCTCCTAGATTGCTTGCCTAACCAAGGTTAAAGAGCCAAGTCTGCCCTACTATTTACCTATTCTTGGAGGGAGAGTAGTTGGATTCATACCTTTTCCAAAGGTATTAGCGCTATGTGAACTGTAGCCTCGTCCGGGAATTGAACTCGGGTCGGTGAGTCCATTCCCTACGGCTCTAACCATTAGACTTCGTGCCTCCAACCAACTTTCTTTTTTAGGATTTTATTGTTTCTTTCTTTTTTGCTTTAATTTTTTTCTTTCTAATCAATTTTTAAATATCAACTTTTCTCTTTTGCTTCTATTTTTCCTCTTTTCTTTTTTTCCTATCCATCTTATATTTTAATTTCTTTGTTTTTAGGGATGAGGCACCAGTTCTGGTAATCTGGTGAGTGTAGAGAGGTTGGCATCCTTCCGTCTGCAAAAGAAGATGACGTATTATTTTCTTTTTTTTTACTACCTAGCGTTTGCTTGTTGTATTGGAGGATGATATATATATATATATATATATATATTTACCAACTCCTCCGCACGAGCAGGATACGACACAAGGTCAATTTCTTAAGCGGAGTTCAACAGGTTTGAATTCAGAGTTTCTCTTCTCCTAGACTGTTTATCTAGCTATGGTTAAAGAGCCCAGTCTGTCCTGCTCTTTACCCATAGCTGGAGGGAGAGTTGGATTCATACCTTTTCTAAGGGTATTAGCGCCATGGGAAATCCAAACAGCTTCGTCCAGGAATTGAACACGGGTCGACGAGTCCATTTCCCACGACTCTAACCATTAGACTACGCACCTCGATTATTCAAATATATGTGTGCTAATATTCCCTGTCTATAAGGGATATTTAGGCCATTAGCTTTAATTGCCTCAATACAAGACTGACCTGGGCATAAAATAACACAATAAGGGTTGAAATGCCGTAAAACTAACTAACCAACCAGCTAACCTAACAGCCAACCAAACAGCCAACCAACCAACTATACGAATATATGTGTTAATATTTTCTGTTTATAAGTGCTTCCCAACATAAGCGTAAATACACATATAACACTAAGCATAAAACAACATTTAAATAAAAGTAAAAAAGTAAAGTCGACGGGGTGGCCTAAAGTCTGTATCAACCAGTCAGCGAGGGAGTCTATGCCCTTTTCAATAGCGCTAGGCCAAGGAGATTGTTTTTAGCATCTGAGGTGGAGCGCCACACCTACCATCAGCTCCTTACTTTACCGCACAGATCCCGGTGCTACTCATACGCTGAGTTGGCGAGGACCGGTATCGAACTAGGAACCTTGTGGTCTCTAGCCGAACACTCTACCGAGCTAACCCGAACCCAATAAGAGTTGAAATGCCGTAAAACCAACCAACCAACCAACCAACCAACCAACCAGTCATCCAAACTATCTTCCAACTAACCAGCCAGCTAACTAACCAAGGAACCAAACTTCCTACCAAACCAACCAACCAACCAACCAGTCATCCAAACTATCTCTCCAACCAACCAACCAGCTAACCAACCAAGGAACCAAACTTCTACCAAACCAACCAACCAACCAACCAACCAACCAGTCATCCAAACTATCTTCCAACTAACCAGCCAGCTAACTAACCAAGGAACCAAACTTCCTACCAAACCAACCAAACCAACCAACCAGTCATCCAAACTATCTTCCAACCAACCAAACAGCTAACCAACCAAGGAACCAAACTTCCTACCAAACCAACCAACCAACCAACCAGTCATCCAAACTATCTTCCAACCAACCAACCAACCAGCTAACCAACCAAGGAACCAAACTTCCTACCAAACCAACCAACCAACCAACCAACCAACAGTCATCCAAACTATCTTCCAACCACCAACCAGCTAACCAACCAAGGAACCAAACTTCCTACGAAACCAACCAGCCAACCAAAACAGCCTACAAACCAACTATTCGAATATATGTGTGTTAATATATTCTGTTTATAAGTGCTTCCCAACATAAGCGCAAATGCACATATAGCACTCTGCATAGAACAACTGACACATTTTAATAAAATCAGAGTAACGTTTCTCTTCACGTTCATTTAATAAATGTAATGTCATACCTTTTTTCTAATCACGCCATGATCTCATTAAATTAAGCCAACTCTTTGTACATTGATGTTACTTACTGAATTCAGCAATCTTTCTTTCTTTTTTGAAACCGCCACCTATTTCGAACCCGCCCGATATTTTTTTTTATTTCTTTTTAATTTCATTTTTTTTTTTTTTTTTTTTTTTTTTTTTTTGCTTTCTCGCTATCGACTTACCCTTGCTTCATAATATCATTAACCGTTTTTTTTGTTTTTGTTTTTTATTTTGTTTTTTTTTCGATTCGTTTCCTCTTTCACGTTCTCTTAATTCGTCTTAAATGTTAGTTAATTTCTTTTGAGCGTTTTTCTTTCCCAAATTCAACTTACACCTTTACTCTATTTCCTTCTGTTTTTTTGTCTCCTTTCTTTATCTTGTCAGTGGCGTAAATACTAACAAAAAAAAAAGATTTAAATAAAAAAAAGAAATTTTTCGCATCAAGAGAAGCAAGCGAACAAGACTTACAAAGAGGTGAGCAAAAGATAACCTCATTTCTTCCCGCTTTATTTTCCTAATATTTTCCAAAACAAAACAAACATTTTAATGTACATTTTAGATTATTTTTAACTCGTAAAATTTGGGTGCTGCGCCGTGGAGCACACTATATATATATATATATATATATATATATATATATATATATATATATATATATATTGGAGCAACACTATATATATATTATATATATATAATATATATGGTTATTTCCTATAAGTCTAACATGACCAAAGGGGAACCACTCTTGACTGATAGATTATTTATTTATTTTCCCATTAAACTAACACTAAACCCTAACCCTAACCCCGACTTCTTTTTTTCCTAGTAGACCAATAAATAAATAAATTGATAGATAAATAAATCAGTCAAGAGTTGTTCCCCTTTGATCATGTTAGACTTATAGTAAATAACCATATATATATATATATATATATATATATATATAAAGTAGTCGTCGACGGGGCGGCCTAAAGTCGGTATCAGCCAGCCAGCGAGAGATTCTATCCCCTTTTAATAGCGCTAGACCAAGAAGATTGTTTTAGCATCTGAGGTGGGGCGCTACGCCTACCATCAGCTCCTTACTTTACAGCACAGATCCCTGTGCTACTCAGACGCTGTTGGCGAGGACCGGTATCGAACTAGGAACCTTGTGTTCTCTAGCCGAACGCTCTACCGACTGAGCTAACCCGGCCCTATTTGTGTGTATGTGTGTGTGTGTGTGTGTGTGTGTGTGTGTGTGTTTATATATATATGTGTGTGTCTGTGTGTCTGTGTGTGTGAGTCATGGTCCGGTTTAGCTCAGACAACGTTTTTATTTTATTTTATTCAGACTGGCAATTGGCCAAATTCAGTTTCAGCCAAAGCTCCGTGGGCCCCAGATACCCACGAGTTGAAATGGTCCCTAATCACGATACCCCTGGTATTTAAGGCCTTTTTATATTCACAAATACATTTGCTCTGTTTATAAAAATTAAGCATTGAGCTCTCATACGGAACCTGAACTCTACAACAAACTACTGTTAGAGAATAGGACCAGCCTAGAATCACCTTGTACCAAGAAACTTGGTACCCCAACAAATAATATATATATATATATATAATATATAGATAGATAGATAGATAGATAGATAGATAAAAGGATATGAAAACACACAGTGCTGTTATCCTTTTATCTATACTTATACCGTCGGATTCATTTCCTTTCTCTTTACTTATATATATATATATATATATATATATATATATATATATATATATTGATTGATTGATTGAGATCAAAGATGTGATTAGCTAATGCATTGTTTTGAAAACCTCGTTTAATATGATATTTGTGTTCCGATAGACGTTTAGTTAAGGATCTGGAAGTCTCCCCTACATATTTCTTGTTACATTTTAAACAATCAATAGTGTAGACTCCAGCTTTAGAATGTGTGTGTTTATGATTATTTTTATTTTGTAAAATGTTTTTCACTGTTTTTGTGGAGTGAGCGACAGTTTTAATACCAATCTTACTTAGGTTTCTATTTATTTTATCAGTAATAGGATTATTAGAAAGTATGATGTACCTATCAGAGACGTTATTACTGTTATGTTGTGTGTCATTGTTGGGAGATGTGATATTATTATTTTTACTATGTATTTTAAATGCCTTTTTTTCTGGCACGGTGTATGAAATTTAAGGGGTATTGTAATTTGAGGAAAGACCTCTCAATAAAATAAAATTCTTCATCTAAATGTTTCTTATTACATATCCTAAGTGCTCTCAGAAAGAAACCAATTATGATACCACTTTTTATCTTAGTGTTATATATATCATAATACATTATGAAAACAGAAAATATGAACGGTGTTTACGTAGAAAAGAGCTCAATGCTAAAATAGCAGAGCAGTTATAAAAACATAAAATACAAGATGTTGGGACTATATTAGCGCTACTCAAGTTTCATCAGTATTACCAAATATCATCAACGTTACGAGTACGATTCTAACTGGGTGCCCACATTCCTGAATATGAACCATGCTCAGTTTAACTATTAAAATCGTGGGAGAGTCCCCGTTGTGTAATAGCTAACGTGCTGGAAACCGAAATCGGAGTAAGCGAGTTCTAAATAAACCCTGACACGCTATTGTTTAATTTATTGTTTAATCTAATTTAATTTACGGTAAGGTTTAGGGTTAGGGTTATAGCTAGGGTTAGTTTAAAATTAAGCTTTAATATTAGAAAAAGAATAACAATAAGAAAAAGAAGAAGAGGAAGAAGAAGAAGAAAAACAGGTAGAAACATACACAAAATTTGAAATTTGTTCCATTTTTTAGGGGTTTTTTTTGTAAGTAATATACGGTAAGGTTTAGGGTTAAGGTTATAGCTAGGGTTAGGTTGAAATTAAGCTTTAATATTAGAAAAATAATCAGAATAAGAATCAGAAAAAGAAGAAGAGGAAGGAGAAGAACAAGAACAAGAAGAAGAACAAGTAGAAACAGACAAAAAATTGTGAAATTTATTCGATTTTTCGTATTTGTTTACTTTCAAACTAATAACCTTGGAAAAGCTATGAACTCTCTCATCCCCCAGCTACAGGTTGAAAAGTACCACTACTGTTCTTCTACAAGAATATATTTGGAATTAAACTACCCACCAACGTTGATATGCCATTAAACAAAAGAACCACACGAATCTTAAGCACAGATCTTGGTATCCCATTGAGAGCGGCTATTGTAAAGGTTATCGTCGTAAGAATTGAACTCGGCGGTCCGGGTTCAAATTCTGGACGAATCTGTTGGCGTTTGAGAAACGATCTCGGATAAAGTATGATTCCAACTATTCTCCCACGAGCTATGGCAAACCGGTATGCCAACCGGTCTAATAAAATGAAAACTCCGCTTAAAAGACTGACTTTGTGTCGAATCCTGCTCGTGCGGAGGGGCTGGGTGAATACATATGCTTGGAGAAATCAATACCTACGCATAATTGGTGACCTAGTTTCAAATCTGTAAGCAAGAACGCTCGCTCACTATCATCACATCAGAATCTGTTTTTCGTCTAGTCAGTGCATTCGTCTACTTAGAAAAATCATCAATCCTCGTGAGGCGTATATATGTCCCTACACCCCCACCCACCCACAGA
>CM042156.1:100961927-100991927 GCA_023376005.1 Doryteuthis pealeii
TATATATATATATATATATATATATATATATATATATATATATATATATATATATATATTAGTAGAGGAAGAAGGTAAGAGTCTAATATGGTTTCAATTAAAATTAAAATGATTTCATCAGGACCCTACCTACGCTTAACTAAGTCCGTGTAATTCCTTTAAATAAACTCAGATCTGTTTCGGATAATAACGGTTGAACGCTATGTTATTGTTCTCTCAATTTTCGCGTGTGGCCCGTTCCACAAGTGTTTTCATTCTTTAGTTCTTATTTCTGTATTGTTTTTAATTTAATTCTGATTATAAGTAATGGCTAATAAAAGCAGTTAAAATGTAATTCTAATTATATTTTAGGGGTTGAATATAACTATTTGATAGTTTTTCTTTGTTCTTTTTTGTATTCATTCTATTCAAAATTAATAACTAATTAAGAAAATAATTATACTTTATTCAGTTAGATTTAATTAATAATTAACTATAAATTAGTAATACTCAACCCCTTGAAAAAAGTCTTTATAATAGATCATCGGGATAATCCTGACTGCTAGGGGTTGGTGCAGAATACATTTTTATTTTTTAAAACCTCACCAGGAAACATAAAATTAGCATAAACAACAACAACAACACCACTACCAACAACAACAACAACAACAACAACAATGATAATAATAATAATAATATAATAATAATATAGTGGCTTTTGCGGTCCAGCAGCAGATCCCAGTGTGAAGCTGAAGGAAAATGAAAAGATGGATAAATACCTGGACCTTGCAGAAAAATTGAAAAAAGTTGTGGAATATGAGAGTGAAAGTGATACCATTGTAGTTGGTGCACTTGGAACTGTCCAAAATAACTTGGAAAAAACTGCGGGATCTAGAAATCAAAGGAAGAATTGAGACCATCCAGACTACTACATGGCTGCAATCGGCTAGAATACTCAGAAGAGTCCGGGAGAGCTGAGGAGACTTGTCACCAGACTCCAGTGAAATACCATCACCTGACGCTGATGTGAAAAACTCAATAATAATAATTAATAATAATTAATATAATAATAAATCAAAACTTCTTTATTCAAATGTTATTGGCTAAGAAGCCAGGCTTTTTATGCTACATATATTTAAACCGTTTTTCGTTAAGTAATTTTTTTCTTATTTCCTATTTACTATTTTGAATTAGAGTCTTTCCTAATTTATTTTTTTATTTCTCACATAAAATTTTGTGTAATGTTGTGTAATTTTTATACTCTCATTTTTTTAAAAATTATCTTTATGTTTATAGTATTCATTTTGAATGTCTCTTGAGTTGAACCTAAGTAAACCTTTTTATATTTTTATTGCATTAAATATGTTAGGATAAACTACTTTATGTTCACACACACGCACACACACATACACATACACACACAACACACATATATATATTGTATGAGTGTGTGTGTGTGTTTGTGTGTTGTGTATGTAATAAGATTTGTGTGTATGGAGTGTATATGTGTCTGTATGTAAGAGTAAATATAAAACCCTGAAAAAAATCAAAATATTTAAAGGATATATATTGTATATATATCTATAGATATATACACATATATACATATATAAATAAATAGACAAATATTTACGTGTATATATACACATATATATGTGTGTGAGTTTTTAGTGTGTGTGTGTGTGTGTGTGTGGTGTGTGTGTGTTTGTGTGATGTAAATTTTGTGATCATTTTTATTCATCACTGGTAAATATAATTTACTTTCCAAACACCTTCATATGTACCTTTTCCTCCCTCTTTCACTGTCTTCCCCCTCTCTCTCTCTCTCTCTATATATATATATATATATATATATATTATATATATATTATAAGGAGTTGTTTCCATATGTGTGTGTATATGTATGTTCGTGTATGCACATATATAAAAGTGTGTATGTATTTTCTTGTTACCTGCAACTGACAGACATTAGTCTCTTTCTCTTGTCAGTTATCTGAAGCCGTCACTTGTAATCCATATGTGTTAGATGTGTTTTCTGAACTTATTCACCAGCGAACGAGATTAAAACTTGAAAACGTTATTGATGAAACAAAACTCAGACAGGTTAATTGGAATAATCATTAATTCACAGGGAGAAACACTAATTAAAACATTTTAACTATTAATTATTCGTTGAACGAAGTTAGGAAATTCTGTCAACATATGAGCCCCTACCCTAGCCGTCGCTTTGGCAATCTGCTTGGTCATCCAGATCACTTGCTAACCATGGCTCCTCACCCTGTCGGCTGGGGCGTTAGAATGCAACCGACTGCACCTCTGCAGAGGGGTAAGACTCCCCAATGGGGCCACCTGTTGGCCGTGGTGGCGACCCGTGATGCTTAAGGATAGAGCCCAGGTGGATGAGTAGTTCATGACATGCAATACCCACTTTAGCCCTATCTTGGCTAGACGGGCGGTCGAGAGGCCCCCCCCCCGATCAATCGGCTGGTCACGTCAAGCCTAGCATCTATATGATTTTCCCAACCTTATTGCCTTATGGCAACCCCAACCCCTTTTATCATATGGGTGCTAGAAGGCGGTGGCTGCGGGTCTACATGTTTCTGGAATGACGTTAACTCTATCTGATGAGTGAGGTTCCGGTTTTGGGAGGTTTGGGGAATGTGGAGCACCCTTCATCACCATTGCTCCCTGGTTCCACTCTGACTCGGAGTGGTAGTACCTGTTAGGGTCCATCTATGGGTTTGAATAGACACACCATGAGTCTATAACAAATTGTATTATGCATTAAGAATGAATTTATTTCAGCAACTTGTCGGCATTAAATGACCCACCGAGTTGATATGCCGTAAAACAAAACAAACCAAACCAAACCTCATTTCACTTTATTCTCAGGAACACCACAGTCGGATTACAGCACTTGCTACTCGCTATGGATCCCCAAATGGGTTGAACGGGCTCTTTACCCTTGTTCGTCAACCCATCAGTCAATGGAAAGTCCGACACAAAACTCTACAGCCTTTCAAGGAAATGCTAGGGAGGAACCCCCCCCCCCAACAAATCAGGTTGTCGGAGTCCCTAAGGTGGGCGTGATGCTTGAAATCCAGTGCTACCCATCAACTTCTGCAACACTATCGTTGCCAAGCTGCATTGGGTACCTTACCTTTCCTTTGGATCACAGCGGCAGTGTGGAGAGGGGGGAATTTGGCTGCATGGGCAACAGTTTATTCCTCCATATGAAGCCGCCCAGGCTATGTAGTTCAAATGACAAGAGAGAGAGAGGAGAGAGAGAGAGAGAACGAGAGAGAGAGAGAATCCTTTCCTATATATGGGTTCTAGAAGGCGGTGACTGAGGGTTTTACATGTTCTGGGAATGACGTTAAACTCTATCTGATGGTGAGGTTCCAGTTTTGGAGGTTTAGCCCAGGCTATGTAGTTCAAAGAGAGAGAGAGAGAGAGAGAGAGAGAGAGGAGAGAGAGAGAGAGAGAGAAGATCCTTCTTATCATATGGTTCTAGAAGGCGGTGACTGAGGGTCTACATGTTCTGGGGATGACGTTAAAGTCTATCTGGGGCCAGAGAGAGAGAGAGAGAAGAGAGAGAGAGAGAGAGAGAGAGAGAGAGAGAGAGAGAGGCGGGGAAACTTTGACACCACTCCATCGTTTCTCGTAGACGGAACACTGCCTATTTGTACATATAGCCCGACATAAAATGCCTTTCTGTTGGAAACATATTATCGCCGTTAACTTGTCTTTTAAACTCACCGCTTATTTTCTCTCGGTTACCACAGTAAGTTGTGTTTTTCTTCCCTACATTCCACAGGGGTTTAAATTTCCTTTTATTGATTTCATGATATTGAATATTATCTAAAAGTTACATCCTTATTATCGATGCCCTAATGATGGTTTAATATACAAACCGAAACGATTTACGTTGGCTGAAACTTCTAACTATGATACAATAATCCTGTGAATACCAGTATGATCAATATTTTATTTACGTACACGCACACACATAATACAAACTTACACGCACGCACACCGCGAAACATACTCACAGACAGACACAGATATTCACACATACTCACACACACACACACACACACACCACACACACATATATATATATATATATATATATATATATATATATATATCTGATATTTCGTGAAAAAGGTGACTTACAATGGTTAGTTTGATGCAAGTGTCGCAATGATAAGACAGCGATATAACAATATAAAGTGCTCAATACGTGAGTTAGAGCAAATTTAATATAATAATGGTACACAGTAATAACTCGAGTTTTCACTATTCAGGATCTTCAGGGTTAAATCGACTGCAATTAATCAATATCTTGATTAATCCAGTGGATTTAACCCTGAAGAACCTTATGGTGAAACTCGAGTAGGTTATTACTGTGTACCATTATTATAATTATGATATTATATATATTATATATATATATATATATATATATATATATTTAAAAGCGATGTTATAAAAAATCTGAGCCAGGTAGGTTCTAGGAATTACGTAGGGTGGTACACCCACGTACTTGAGAATGGATACAACCGCGGATGTTAATAAGAGTAGATGACTGGAAAAGTGAGTTTTCCTGATGAATTGCTCCGGCATGAAACTGAAGTTGGAATTTCTATAACACTCGCTTTAAAAAAAAAACGTATATTTAGCTCTTTTTATTGAGCATCTTTAACTCGATTTTATTAACCCAGAAGTAAATTTATTTTACTTCGTGGATTGGCAAAAATCCGTAATATATATATATATATATATATATATATATATATATATATATATTATATATATATTATATGCAGGTATTGTTAAATAGAAAGTACACCTCTTCCTTCATGATCTTCAGTTGTAGTTTTTTCCGGACTTCTGGATATTTATTTCTGGCCAGGATCCAGTTGGTACAGTATTTTTCCCCATACTACCTACCCTGCGCTTTCGACTGGTTCCTCAGTTGTCATCAGGGGATACATGTTTATAAAGATTTTAACCACGAATGGTGGCAACAAGTTACAAGAGTTAAGAATAACGAACAACCAGAATGTGAATAAAAACTTGTATTACAAAATATATTAAATAAAGGGGGGGGGGTTGCAAACTTTTAGTGCGTCTGCACAAAATGTAGAAATTTGTAAATAACTTAGCTGACTCTCTGAGGTAGGGTGAATTATCGGATCCCCTGCTACGGCTTCTCTGTCGCAATGCTGGATTTGAGAGACGTTTCAATTTGAGGTCCGTCTTCGATGCTGGTCGAGCAGAAAAAAAAAGGATGGAGTTTCCCACTTTGGGTTTCCACTTTGGGTTTACCGCCAAAGTATTCTAGCTTGTGATTGGTCGTTTGCAACAGAGCTCGCAGACAAGGGACGATAACCCCATAACCCAGAATTCTTAATAATGTTGTAGTTAGTTCTTTTTTCTTTTTCTCGTTCTTTTGTCTATTTTGTTTATAAATTATGAGAGTCTATTATTTTTTAGAGGGTTGCTAAGTTTAGTGTATTAGTTATTAAAGATGTTTAGATATCACCTACTATTGAATGCTATTTCAAATAATGTTGGGTTTATATTTCGTATTATTCACACACACCAGCCTAAAATAACTTGACTGCCAAAATACACAACATTTATATATATATATATATAATATATATATTATATATATATATATATATATATTTATATAAACAATTTTTTTGTGATGAAACAAAAGAATAACAGTAGCTCAATTACAATTGTGAGAGCTAATATTTATTTAATTATAATAAACATTGTCTATAATATACAAATTAAATAAATAAATAAATAAATATATTATTATATATATAATATATATAATATATATATATATTATATATATATATATATTCTAATTATAAGTAATGGCTAGTAAAAGCAGTTAAAATGTAATTCTAGTTATATTTAGGGGTTGAATTATAATTTATTAGTTTCATTGTTCTTTTTGTTTATTCATTGTATTTAAAATAATACTATTTAAGAAATAATTGTACTTTATTCAGTTAGATTAATTAATAATTAACTATAAATTAGTAATACTCAGCCCTTCAAAAAAGTCTTTATAATAGATCATCGGGATAATCCTGACTGCTAGGGGTTGGTGCAGAATACATTTTTATTTTTTAAACTTTCACAGGAAACATAAAATTAGCATAACAACAACAACAACAACAACAACAACGACAGCAACAACAACACAAAACAACAATAATAATAAAATAATAATAATAATAATAACATATATATATATATATATATATATATATATATATTATACTAGCAAATATATGCACCTCCGGTACAAGTATTTAATGTAATAAATTATTATATTAAATTAAAAGGCTAATGAAACTAAATAAGAATGCAGATAAAAGTATTGAAGCAAAGGAGGGGGTATAATAGAAAAATAGAACAACTGAAACTTACTCTTCCATCCCTCCTGTCTTTCATTGCTAAATTTCCCTAATTAACTAATTTAGTTAAAATAGTAAGTAAAGAATAAAATGAGAAGTTCATTTCTTCTGTTAATGAATTTCATTTAAGATTTATTGAAGAGATTTTTGCCTCAATTCATTAAGATAAAACCAAACATTAAAAATCATTTAATAACTAAGCACATATTTTTTTTAAATCAAATTTTTGATATCAATATTGCAAGATTAAGCCTTTCCCATTCACATTAGTAAAGGCTATTTTGTTGATATATTATAAATACAATTGCATTTTATCAATATTGCAAATTAAGTCCAACAGTATATAACCACTATTTTATTAGTAATTGAGGTTTAAATAAAAAAAAAATATGGAGAATGGGATGTAAATAACTAGAGAATGTCACTTGAGTAAGTGATATAGTTCTCGGTTACCTGACGACAAATACACAATCTCCATTATAATAACTTGAAATATATATATATACTTGTACGTATATTTATAACTGTTTGAACTATATTTTGGCAAAGTTATGAATGATAAAATGCAAATATGTCTTAAAGATAGAGAGATTGTATAGATGAGCACAAGAATATAAACAATGATGGGTTAACATTGACAATATTAGCATGGGAACAAGCAGACGAGAAAATTTTGCACAATGATTTATCAAATATTATGGAATCTTAAGAAAAGCATATCATGAGTGGGTCTCGTATCTATACTGATAAATTGTATAGATTTTTGTTTTTTTAGTACATGATTGATATTTACGGCTTATCAAATGACCAGATCGATGAATATGGTGCTCTAACAATCTCCATATTAAATCGTAAATGGAATTCATTAACAGAGAAGAATAAACCTTATTTTATTCTGTACTACTAATTAACATTATTATATAAACAAAATTTAAGGATTAGTTATCGCATAAGGAAAACCAGGGACGATGGGAAGGGTCAAGACGGAACTTAAGTTCTGTCAGTTGTTTCTATTTTTCTTATTTTAGAACTACGCACCATTATTGCAATGGTTTAGCCTGAATTATTCAGAAATACTTTTTGTGATCCAGAACGCGACTTGCCTTAATTATGTATTGTCATCTTAGCCTTTTATATTTTACAGATCGACTTAATACTTCAATAAAAAAAAATCTTGTAACCGGAAGTTATTATTATGTTGTAGCTATTGTTTTAACAGGCATATCAACCTTACATCGGATTTATATTAATCTTAATCTATTATGCCGAAACATATGTTATGTTTATAAGCTATTGAGTATTTTTTTTTACGGCATAATCATACCCTTAGTGGAGTCATTTAATGTTCCGACCAAAGTTTGAAATAAATTTTATTCTTTTGATTATTTAAGGTGTTTGGTATATTTTTCAATGGGCATTGTCTTCTCTCTCGATAGTAAGGATCGATCATGTTTTTGATTGTTGTTTTGCTAAACTTTCTAATGTTCCCGTGATTGTTGAAAGGATTAAAACCATAACATAAAGTAATGCTATCTCTATCCTCTCGCCGAGCCGAACTCCGTGAGCATGTACCAACCTGGGAGATTATCGAATGATATTATTAAAACTTATGTATATGAGAGTGCTATAGGCTCATGGGAATTTGTGGGTACACATTTAGCTAAATCACCATTACTCACAGATCCGACGGATCACAACTTTTATAACAGACAAGTACCACACTACAAATACACCTTATCACACACACACACACACACTTACACACTTATCAATCACACAAATATTACAAATCTTACTGAATTAAAGGACAAATATAATCTAAATATATAATTATATAATAACCATATATGAATACAAAAAGAACTCAATTAGTAGGAACTTAATAAATATGTAAGTAATATACATATACCCACAGCCTAAAATCATAAATAATGAGAATCACGATACGGAATCCTATACTATTAGTTCGTGAACTCTTCAATGCTCTAACGTACTTCAGCGGCTAATGTAGATAGCTCTATAAGAAGTCAGATCTTAAGCCATTTGTATAGAGCATTAAGGCGAAACTTAATAATATTAGTTCGTTATCTGACTCATTAGATTTATTCATTTTAATTATTATTTGCTATCTACTTAATAGGTTATTGGCACTTTTTACTTATTAGCTTATTACTCCTATATGGGTCATTTAATTATAATGAATATTATATAAGTTAGATTAATTATTATATATATATATTTATACTTTTAATTATATTTATATCAATGTGAATATAATTAGATCTAAATAATCTAATATAAATTATGTGAAATTTATATATCAATTTGTGATCCATACCATTTCACTCGTACCACATTAATGGTTAGAAATTATTTTTGTGGATGGTCACCTGTTATTTGGCTTGTACGATTATCATAGTACTTAAAAGAGTCTTTTTCTTTTTTACAATATTCAATTTTTCTCCCCTAGGTATTATGATGTTTATCGTATATATATATATATATAATGAATGATATATTTTTATACTAAATTATTAAATAGCAATATTTATGCTGTGTTATTTTTTTTCACGCCGCAGTTAGTTATGATTAGTGACCCTACACAGCTGTGGTTGGATAATACGAAAATAATAAACCCAACCATTATTGAAATAGCATTCAAATTAGGGTTATTGATATCTACATCTTAATAACTAATACACTAAACTTTAGCAACCCTCTTAAAAATAATTGACTCTCTAATTTAAATTTATAAACAAAAATAGATACTAAATAAATAGTAAACTGGGTAGTGGTGGTAAGATAGAAAATGTATAAGCTCGTATGACTCAAATCATGTTATGTTAGAAAATAAGGAATGTATGGTTTACAGAGCCACTTCAGAGTTCTTACTCGCCTAGTGTTGACAAAACGACACATGAATCACAAAGGCTGATTGAATTACTTTTATTAGTATGCTCGCTTTAGAAACGTCTCAAAGTATTCGCGGCTAATACCTCCAAAGCACTTATAGTGGGAAACTGCATCTCTATTTTATATGGCATCAGACATAGGAGTGACCTTTTATAGACAAGTGTCGGGAGGAAAACGATATCGTAGGAAGGTGTGGGCTTCAATACCTCTAGTCAGTGAGCCGAGCGTAACGACAGAATGATGAAGTCTGGTTCGATATGAAGGCGAGCAGGATTCTCCTTGGTAGTCAGCACGATATAGCGGACAATAAGAGTACGCTAAGATGTATTAACAAGGAATTAATTACATGTTAGTCGTGCCCTCAAGAAAGCGCACTAATAGAAATGTTTGTCGAAGAGCACCCATCAGATCAGGGGAGAGGACTTACCCATCTTCCACTTTATTGTGTTATAATATAATTTTCTTGCGATAATGATTAACTAAAAGTTTATTTAATTCATACATATCTGATTTTCTAGTATATTAATTCATTAAACTCTTGAACTGTCTGCTCACCATTCGATGTTATAGCATCATTTATATATATTATAACATGGTATCCCCTTGATTACAACGAGGAACCGTTCGAAACGCTTGGAGGTATAGGGGAAAATACGTACAACTGGATCCTGGCCGAAAATAAAATTCCAAAAGTCAGAAAAACTACAACTTAGACATGAAGAAGAGGTTGTTACTTTCTATTTAACAATACTGCATATAATATATATTATATATATATATATATATTATATAATATATATATATATATATATATTACGGATTTTGCCAATCACGAAGTAAATAATTTATTCTTGTTAATAAAATCGTAGTTAAAGAGTGCTCAATAAAAAAGAGCTAAATATACGTGTTTTTTAAAGCGAGTGTTATAGAAGAATTCCAACTTCAGTTTCATGCCGGAGCAATTCATCACGGAATAAATCACTTTTTCCAGATCAATCTACTCCTTATTAACATCCCGTTGATCCCATTCTCAAGTTTACGTGGGTGTACACCCTTACCGTAATCCAGAACCTCACCTGGCTCAGATTTTTATAACACTCGGCTTTAATATATACGTAAGTTATAATAATATTAATATATATTAGAATACATATTTATAAATGCATACCTATATGATATCTATTCATACATAATGGTTACACAGTAATTAATCCCTACCTCGAGTTCCTAAACACCATGAGGGTTTTGTTCAGGCGTTTAGATTAATCACCTGGATTACAAATCATATGTGATTAATTGCAGTCATTACCACCTGAAGTGCCTGAATATAAACTCGAGTTATTTACTGCCATGATACCGTAACTAATTATATGTAAAATTTGCTTATACTCAGCTTTATTGAAGCGAGACTTTATATTTTATAATCGCCTTGTCTTATCATTGCGACATCTATGACATCACTAACCATGTAAGTCACACCTGCTTTTTCACAGAATATGACATAAAGTAATATGATATTAATTATATATATATATATATATAGTATATATGCCTGTGATGTGTGACTTGTGCTGTGTTGTGTGTGAGTATGTGTGCATCTGATTCGTCGTGTCTGGAGTATGCTTTCGCGGAGAGTGTTGCGTGACAGGGTAAGATTGGTATGTATTGTGTAGTGTGCGTGTATCGATTAAAGTTAAATAAGTGATCGAGGTACTAGTTTCACAGGATGTATTGCTTTGACTCTTCAGCCAATCGTTGAAACGTTTCTGGTGTTGTACTATCTAATTACCTACATTTAGAAGCATCATAATAAGTGATGTAACTTTTACGGATAATATTCAAGGTATCCGATGAAATCACATAAAGAGGATTTAAACCCCTGTGGAATTGGTACGTGAAGAAAACACAAACTTACTGTGGTAACGAGACGAAATAAGCACGTGAGGGTCTGTAAAAGAACAATTACGGCGATTTTATAGATGTTAGCTCCAATCAGAAAAGCATTTATGTAATTGGCTGTGGCGTATATGTACAGATGCAGAATGTTCCGATCACAGAATCAGATTGAGTGGCTGTCAAGTTCCACACAGACCCTCTCTCCTCTCCTCCTCACTCTGCTCTCTCCTCTCTCGTCGTCATTGCTTCATCTCTCTTCTTCTCTTCCCTTCTCTGCACGACCAGAGTACGACTTGTAAGCGTCAGCCCCCCAAACATGTAGACCCTTCAGTACACACAACGCTTTCTAGAAGACCCATATGATAAAGAAGTCAATATCTCATCTTATGCTCTACATATTCTCCATACTCTAGCCTCTCTCTCTCGTCGCTCTCGTCTCTTCTTCTGGAAACTTACACTTTAAAGCCTAAGGACATAAGCCCAAAATGAGTAACCTGATCTCAACTACCAATCAGATAGTGGTTTCCACGTCAGTGAATTCGAGAACATGTAATCAACCCTCAGTCAACACCAGTCCTATCATCGAACACACATGATAGCGACTTATGAAGGACTTCCTCTCTCTCTCCTATCCTTAAAAAAAACCCATCTCTCTATCTAATCTCTTGATACTCTCTCTCTCGTCACTTCTGATTCTGAACAGACATACCTAGTTGCGGCAAGCAGCTCAATGTGCTATTCGCATGCGGCGATATGACCCATGAAAGATTGCCTCAATTCGATCTAGCCTCACCTATCCCCCACATTCTCCACAAAGTTCCAGCGCTACTGAGTTCCAGAGGCTATAGTGTCATATAATACCCGAGCGAGGTCTACATAACCCAATATAGCAGACTTGGCCCAGACGATCATAGCTGGTTCCTGTGCAGGAACCAGAAGATGGAAAAAAAATAGAAAGCCAACCTCAAATGGTAGCACTGAGATCTAACATACAGCATATCCGCCAAAACTGCACCACACCAACTTAGCGATAGAGACTCGAACTAGGAACACCCCTAAGATCAATATTTAGAGAAGGCGGCGAGTGTCACTCCCTAGCATTTAACACCTGAAAAAAGGCTGTAATGTTTGTTTAGTCAGGAACTTCCAGACTTGATGGGATTTGACGAAATCAAGGGGTAACCAAGGTAGACACTCGAATTCAACCCATTTTTGTAGTGGAATCCATAACTGCTAGTGATAGCAACTAGAAAGCCAATGTACATAACCGACGTAGATTCGGTCGCCAATATTCCTGTGAAGAGAATAAAACCGTCCGATGAAATCCCGAAAACGGTTCTTTTGGTGTGAGAATCGTCCTCTTCTGTTTTAACTCCTATTATCAGACCTATACGGAACTACTCAAGTAACAATTTTTCATAATGCGACAAAATATATGTGAAATAATTTCATATCTTATGTCTATAGATACGAATTTGTTTATTACAACCTCCAGATGAATGATGCTTACACCTTCGTAACCACCATATAGAAACTGGTGAAGAACAGAAGGCCGTGAATCATCCGCGTAACTACACACACCGACCACCGCCGGAGCAGAGAGGAATGCCGGCCCAGGGGCCCAGGACATATAATGTGTTTTGAAGGATGCCCAGATGCTCCACATTACCTCCAAAAAAATCTACTCAAACTCGGAACCTGAACACATCAAAGATAGATAGATTTAACGTCCTCCCTGCCAAATCACCTCGAAAAACACCGCAAACTTAATGAGACCACCGTCCACTATCGTAGTAACCTCATAGTACTCCAATAATCCGATCGGTCCTGGAAGCTGCCATAAAAGATGCGTTAAGTTGTCTGAAAAATCTACTCATAAGTATTGCTAGGCCGAACTCTGCAAACTGATGACACAGCACGATTCATTGAATCTGGAAAAACCAACGAGTTCCGGGCCTCTCGTCCGACCTTGCCCAGTCTAGTCCCAACGATACCGGGCTAAAGTGGTGATATACGCAATTAGGGCAGAGCCTATCTTCATGTACTACATACTACACACCACCGCAGGCTCATATTCCTTACGAGACAATATTTTCTACGGGTCGCCACACCCCATTCAGTGTCCCCAAACAGAGGCAGGTAAGGCCCTCAATTGGTGGGAGCTAAATCTTCTAACTCCACTAATGCAGAGTGCTTACCAGAATCCAGGTNGAGAGAGATGTACTTTATCCCACGCCGGATACTTGTTAATCATCGGTTTTGTTTAAAAAGAAATTTAAGAAAAAAAAAAAAAGGGGGGTTTTTTTTTTTTTTTTTTTTTTTTTGGGGGGAAGGGGGAAAAAACCGCCCCGTATATTTTTTTGGGGTAAATTTTTCAACGTGATATTAAATCGGCTAATTCCGTGATGTTAACGGCTCGGCTGCTCCCGCACGTGGAAATTGTTCGAAATTCTTTTAATTTTTTTACTATAAATATAGCCTTGCGCTCGGCATAGTGAAAAAAGTTTGTTTCTTTATAGTATCTTTGAAGCATTGTGTGTATGTGTAATACAAAGATTTTTAAGGCAATTTACAATGCAATATGTGTTGAATTTATTTAACTTTTTTTTTTTTTCAAAACTAAATAT
Organism: Doryteuthis pealeii; assembly: GCA_023376005.1. NCBI lineage: Eukaryota > Metazoa > Mollusca > Cephalopoda > Myopsida > Loliginidae > Doryteuthis > Doryteuthis pealeii. The sequence goes on from CM042156.1 coordinate 100,975,795, forward strand.
TTTCGGAAGTAAAATTCCATCTTCAAAGTTATTGAAAGTACAGGTTTTTATATTTAGTATATATATATATATATATATATTAATATATGGAGGCGCGTGGCTATATATATATATATATATATATATATTATATATATATATATATATATATATATATATATACAAAATACGCACACACGCGGCGTGGACACAATCATATCATCAAGCCTTCACGTATTTACACGCGCACACGCATGACATCATACACACATACGCACAAACAAAAATACGCACACGTACAAGCAAAAATTTCCACATCACGTAAACACGCAAACACGAGAATACAGTTTTAAAAAACGCGCACATTTGACCATTTACACCATTTCTGTCATTTTCAAAGGTACCGTTTCATCTTACCTGATGAATGCTTTCAGCAAGAAACCGCTGGTTGTAATACCGTTCCGAGATAAATAAATAAAAGCAATCACTTTTATTTGTTACTTCATTGAACTATATATATATATATATATATATATATATATATATATATATATATATATAATATAATATAGAGAGTTTCATAATTTGCTTGAAGCATTGTGTATGTATTGGTTAGGAGGTTGATTTAGAAGGCTATCACAATGCAGTTTTGGAATAAATAAAAAATAATAATACGGTAACAATGGTGTTGTGTGTTGACCTGTATTTTTTATTAATAAAAAATACAGGTCAGCACACAACATCATTGTTACCGTATTATTATTTTTTATTTTATTCCAAACTGCATTGTGATAGCCTTCTAAATCAACCTCCTAACCAATATATATATATATATATATGTTATATACATACACACACACACACACACACACACACACACACACACACATATATATATATATATATATAGTAAATGAAGAAAAAACTCTAAACTTGCTTCATTACAATAATTTATTTCAACCGTATTAATACGGCATCTTCAGGTAATCACAAGAACATGACTCTTAGAGTAAGAGTCAAGTTCTTGTGATTACCTGAAGATGCCGTATTAATACGGTTGAAAATAAATTATTGTAATGAAGCAAGTTTAGAGTTTTTCTTCATTTACTAAATATCTTGCTCTGTCCTTTTACTCACTGGTATTAGGTACATTGAGCTCTCTTATGGTCGACCTGCATCAGCTTGGTTAAACACACATGGAAAGACCCTAACTACGGAAAAAAACTATATATATATATATATATATATATATATATTCAGGTGATTGCTTAAGAATGGTAGAAATTTAAAATTGGTATTATTTATTAGTGGTAATTTATAAGTGGTGAAATTTGATAAACGAAAAGGAAATTGATTTAAAAAGTGAAAATCTCCTCTATAGCAGCGCATACAACCTGAAGCACCACCTGTTTTCTTGTTTCAGAAAAGTCCAAGGCTCTTGTGCCACTGGCTCGGACCCAGCCTGTTCATACATTCTCAGTGTCTTCGTGTCAGATCTCCTTTACCCTTACATCGATATAAAAACTGTGACGCCATCAGGAAATAAAGACGTAAGTAATGTAAAAGGCAACCCTTACTCTGTCTCTGTCCCTGTCTCTGTCTGTCTGTCTGTCTGTCTGTCTCTCTTTCTCTCTCTCTCTCTCTCTCTATATATATATATGATAAGTTGTAAATACGGTATGTTTGGAATGGCTTTTTTGCCGACAATTTTTGGGAGAATATGTGCTTAATTGGAGTCGTACCTAATTTTGAAAATTAATTAATTAATAATGAATTAGGCGGGAATGCCTATTTAAATGTATGGCTAAACAAATCTAGAAAAATCAATCTCTGTATGTACATTTCGGCCTATTAGGCCTCATCAGCAGAGCTATAGATAGGAAGGCCGCCCTGTGCGTGATTTCAAATCACGCCCTGTGGCCTAATAGGCCGAAATGTACATACAGAGATTGATTTTTCTCGATTTGTTTAGCCATACATTTAAATAGGCATTCCCGCCTAATTCATTATTAATTAATTAATTTTCAAAATTAGGTACGACTCCAATGAAGCACATATTCTCCCAAATATATATATATATATATATAAATTATGTATGTTATGTTCTTGTGAACGTTGTTTGATTGGTCTTTTGAAGATTGGAATATAAAGAACATAAAAAAAAAAAAAAACAGAACAAAAATCAGAATTTTTTATACATTCAACCGTTGCTCTGCTCCTGGATTCATCTATTCCGATATTTAGGGTGTACATTCACCCTTTTCCAAGGTATATGAGACGGCCTGGAGAAAAAAATCAAATGTTGTGTATGAGGGCAAAAAAGTAATTAAATGAGGAGGTTAGCAAGATACATAGAGAGGAGGAAAGTGACAAGCATAATGTGAATAAGAAAGAAAGAAAGAATGAATGAAAGAAAGAAAGAAAAAAGAATGCAGGGAAAGAAAGAAATAAAAAAAGAAAGAAAGAAACAATGTAGGGAAAGAAAGAAAGAAAGAAAGAATGTAGGGAAAGAAAAAAAGAAAAAAGAATATAAGGAAAGAAAGAAAAAAGAAAGAAAGAAAGAAAGAAAAAAGAAAGAAAGAAAGAAAGAAAAAAGAATGTAGGGAAAGAAAGAAAGAAGGAAAGGTTTTAGGATTAATTGCAAATTACGACTGATTAAATCCAATGAAAATGGAAGTTTTTTAAAGCATAATTTAATATGAATTTGTGTCATTAAACTAAACAGGAAAAAAGCCTTTAGAAAACAATTAATAAATCATTGATTTACTCAATCTTTGTATTATATACTCGAATAGGAAAGGCATGGTTGGCCACCAACAAACTATCAGTCATATGGAAATCCGATCTCCCCAACAAGCTAAAGAGGCGATTCTTCCAGGCTGTGGTTGTGTCGGTACTTCTGTATGGCTGTACCACTTGGACCCTAACGAAGCGTCTTGAGAATAAGCTAGATGGGAGCTGTACGAGAATGCTACGGACGGTCCTGGATAGGTCGTGGAAGCAGCACCCCACAAAAGAGCAACTATATGGCCACCTGCCCCCCATCTCACAAACCATACGAGTGAGACGGACTAGACATGCAGGTCACTGCTGGAGAAACAAGGACGAGATCGTAAGCGACGTACTACTGTGGAAGCCAGCGCATGGCGCGCTAATGTGGGCCGCCCAGCCAGGACCTACATTGACCAACTATGCAGGGATACTGGCTGCTGCGCAGAGGAGCTGCCGGAGTCAATGAATGATAGGGGAAGGCTGGCGAGAGATCATCATGGATATCCGTGCAAACTGCGCGACATGATGATGATGATATATATATATATATATATATATATATATAATATATATAGTTTTTTTTATAGTATCTTTGAAGCATTGTGTGTATGTGTAATATAAAGATTTTTGAAGGCAATTTACAATGCAATATGTGTTGAAAATTATATCTATTCAACTTTTCTTTTTTATTAATTCTAAATATTTTCGGAAAATAAAATTCCATCATCAGAGTTATTGAAAGTACTAGGTGTTTTTTTTATAGTACTTATTCCACGGCGATGGTGTAATCATCTGTTGTTTTAAGAAGTTGAATTGTAAATAAAGTTTAATTACCTTCAAAAATCTTTATATTACAAAATAGAAATGCCATAACTAAACTACTAGTATATTTTTTTAATTTTTTATTTTAAATATTAATGCCATAACTAGACTGCTTCAGTTCCGGTGATCTTCTGAAAAAGACATTTTATCTCAAAAATTCAAGAATAAAATACAGGTTAACACACAACACCATTGTTACCGTATTATTATTTTTTTCTTTACACCTGCATTGTGATAGCCTTCTAAATCAACCTCCTAACAAATATATACACAATGCTTCAAGCAAATTATAAAACTCTCTTATATATATATATATATATATATATATAATATATATATATATATATATATATATATTATATATATTAGTAGAGGAAGAAGGTAAGAGTCTAATATGGTTTCAATTAAAATGATTTCATCGGGACCCTACCTACGCTTAACTAAGTCCGTGTAATTCCTTTAAATAAACTCAGATCTGTTTCGGATAATAACGGTTGAACGCTATGTTATTGTTCTCTCAATTTTCGCGTGTGGCCCGTTCCACAAGTGTTTTCATTCTTTAGTTCTCATTTCTGTATTGTTTTTAATTTAATTCTGATTATAAGTAATGGCTAATAAAAGCAGTTAAAATGTAATTCTAATTATATTTTACGGGTTGAATATAACTATTTGATAGTTTTTCTTTGTTCTTTTTTGTATTCATTCTATTCAAAATTAATAACTAATTAAGAAAATAATTATACTTTATTTAGTTAGATTTAATTAATAATTAACTATAAATTAGTAATACCCAACCCCTTGAAAAAAGTCTTTATAATAGATCATCGGGATTATCCTGACTGCTAGGGGTTGGTGCAGAATACATTTTTATTTTTTAAAACCTTCACCAGGAAACATAAAATTAGCATAAACAACAACAACAAACAACAACAACAAAACAATAATAATAATAATATATATAATATATATATAATATATATATATATAATATATATATACTAGAAAAAGATAATATGCACCCTCCGGTACAAGTATTTAATGTAATAAATTATTATATTAAATTAAAAAAGGCTTATGAAACTAAATAAGAATGCAGATAAAAGATTTGAAGCAGAGGAGGGGTATAATAGAAAAAATAGAACAACTGAAACTTACTCTTCCATCCCTCCTGTCTTTCATTGCTAAATTTTCCTAATTTAACTATTTAGTTAAAATAGGAAGTAAAGAATAAAATAGCAGTTATTTCTTCTTGTTAATGAATTTCATTTAAGATTTATTGAAGAGATTTTTGCTCATATTCATTAATATAAAACCAAACAAATAAAAATCCATAATACTAAGCACATATTTTTAAAAATCAAATTTTTGATATCAATATGCAAATTAGCCTTCCCATTCACATTGTAAACCGCTATTTTGTTGTATATATAAATACAATTGCATTTTATTAATATGCAAATAAGTCCAACAGTATAAACGACTATTTTATTAGTAATTGAGGTTTAAATAAAAATAAAATCATGGAGAATGGGATGTAAATAACTAAGAGAATTGTCACTTGAGTAGTGATATAGTTTCGGTTACAGACAGACAAATACACAATCTCCATTATAATATACTAGCAAATATATGCACCCTCCGGGTGCAAGTATTTGAATTTTAATGTAATGAAATATGTTAAATTTGAAATACTTTTGAAACTAAATAAAAATCCAAATAAAATGATTTGAAACAGAGGGCGTATAATCGAAGAAAGAACAACTTTGAAACTAAGTCTTCCATCATTTTTCATCACTCCCTCCTTTTGCTGAATTTTCCTAATTTAACTATTTAGTTAAATTAGGAAGTAAAGAATAAAATTACTGTTATTTCTTTATATTAAAGATTTCTTTTAAGATTTATCCCCGAGTTTTTTGCTCATATTCATTAAGAAAAAAACAAACAATTAGAAATCAATAATACCAAGCGCATATTTAATAAAATTAAACTTTTAATATCAATATGCAAATTAGCTTTCTTGTTCACACTGTAACCCGCTATTTTGTTGCATATATAAATACAATTGCCTGTTATTAGTATGTAGATAAGGCTAACAGTTTTAATAAGGTATAACAATTTTATCAATAACTGAGGTTTAAATAAAAATAAAATTCATGGTGAATGTGACGTCAATAACTAAGGGAATTGTGACTTGAGTAGTGATTTAGTTTCGGCTTCAGACAGACAAACACACAATCTCCATTATAATAATATATATATATATATATATATATATATATATATATATTATTGATAAAGCGAAAGAGAGAGATGTAGAGGCAAACAATGATGGGAAAATGAGAAGGGGACACAGAGAAACTTATTAACAGAGAATGATCGATCTTCTAAATGATTTTGTTGTCATGATTGATTGACACAATGACAGATCGATGTTCATAAACAATATTGTTTCTAGGTCAGCAACCGTAGACCAACATTATTGCAATGTAGGAATAGATTTGTGTATCAAACGCGTCTGTTTACAGCGCAACCAAAAACTAATATCTTTAGTGTGCTTTGTTTTACGGCATATCAACCCTCATCGGATCATCTAATGCCGAAACAAGTTTGTTTTGGTTTGGTTTGTTTTACGGCATATCAACCTCAGTGGGTCATTTAATGCCGACAAAGTTTGAAATAAATTTATCCTTGATGGATATTCAATATTGTTTTTATAAACACATTTTTCTATTTAACCCTAACAAGTACTACCACTCCGGGTCAGAGTGAACCTGGGAGTAATGATGAACTCATGGTAATGTGGAGTACACATTCATCACCATTACTCACAGATCCGACAGATCACAACCTATAACACACACACACCACACACACACACACACACACACACATATATATATATATATATATATATAAAGATAAATCTAATGGATCAGACGAACCTACTATTAGTTTCGCTTAATGCTCTTCAGGGCTAAGATCTAAGAGTCAGATCTTAGCCATGAAGAGCATTAAGCGAAACTAATTATAGGTTCGTCTGACTCATTAGATTTATCTTTATTATTTGCTCTACTTAGGTATTGAGCACTTTTTACTTATTAGCTTATTCTCCTAGTGGTTATATGAATATATATATATATATATATATATATATATATATATATATATCTTATATACATATATATATACATATAAATTGTTTTTTCTTTTGGCCAAATACTGTACCAATAGATTATTTTTTGTTGGTATGACTATCTTGGTCTTTTCTTTTTTACAAAAATTTTTTTCTCCCCGGTTGATGTTTGGTAGTATATTTTTACAATCAAACTATTTGCTGTTTTTTTTTCACCGCGAGGATTTACCAACACGCTTGGTATATATATATATATATATATATATATATATATATATATATATATGTGTGTGTGTGTGTGTGTATGTGTGTGTATGAGGTAAAATAAGGAATGAAAGAACAAAACTCAGACAAAAATGTGTAGTATATTTCGCTGAAACGTTAAGTTCCGCTTCCTCAAGCCTTTATTGAATCATTAGGATCATACAAGTGTTTTATAGTAGGGGGAAGTAGGTGGGTGGGTAAGATTTGTCGTGAGGGAAAGAATTTGATTGGTTATAGGAGACATCTTTGGGGCGATAAGGAAAGATATAGAAGGGGAAGGAGTAGGTAGAGAAGACGAATGGTGAGGACATCAGATATGGGGAGAGGAAGTAGACATGTCATGGAAATTCCTCATATATTATATATATATATATATAATATATATATATATATTATGAGCCGGGTTAGCTCAGTCAGTAGAGCGTTCGGCTAGAAACCAGAAGGTTCCTAGTTCAGCGTATGAGTAGTACAGGATCTGTGCAGTAAAGTAAGGAGCTGATGGTAGGTATGGCGCTCCACCTCAGACGCAAAAACAATCTCCTTGGTCTAGCGCTATTGAAAAGGGGATAGACTCCCTCGCTGACTGGCTGATACCGACTTTAGGCCGCCCCGTCGACTTTACTTTATATATATATATATACTCACGCACACACGCACATATATAAATATATACATGCGTGTGGGGAAGATTGAATAAATATGTACAGGTTGGATCAAGGGCAGGAATATGGAGCATTCAACGAGAATGTGCCTGATTAACAGTAGTCTACTAACATAACCCACTTATCATTGAATCTCTTAAGGTGTCCAGGATGGGGAAAATAATATGACGGACAATATCCCCCCCCCGTGTGTATATATATATATATATATATATATATATAGATAGAGAGAGAGAGAGAGAGAGAGACAGACAGACAGACAGACATACAGAGACAGAGAGAGAGAGAGAGGAGAGAGAGAGAGAGAGAGAGAGATCAATATCTTGGAGAGATCGTATATAATCAGCAGTGCATATATATATACATATATATATATATATATATAATATATATATATATATATATATGTGTGTGTGTGTGTGTGTGTGTGTGTGTGTGTTGTGTGTGTGTTGGGATTTTGCGTCTCTGTATGCTTCTGGTGCGTATATATATTTGAGGTGAATGTTAGTATTTGTATCCGTTGTAGGAGATACTTATACCAGGTTTGGGCTTAGGTGTGAAGCATTAACGTACTTATTATGCTAATATTGTTAGCGTAATATGTTAGTTGAGGAATAAATATCTGAAGACTCTGTGGTTTGTTTTGAGTTTCATTTATTTAGCCGGGTAAATTTTCGGGACTGCTACGTCCCTTCGACTTGACCGTGAATAGTAATGGTGATCTTGTGGCGAATGCCGCGTGTTTTTTGCTGGACAGTGGGGCCTGGTTACTGGTTGGTTCGTAGGTGATTGATGAGTTTGTACTCTGTGTGTGGTCGTGTTGGAGGTGTGGGGCTGTTATAGAAATATGTGTACGGGTATAAAGTTGCTGTATCTTTATTTAGACCGTTCCTCAACTAACATATTACGCTAACAATATTAGCATAACTAGCAAATATATGCACCCTCCAGGTGCAAGTATTTAAGTTTTAATGTAATAAAATATTGTTTTAAATTAGAAAGGCTAATGAAACTAAATAAGAATACAGATAAAAAGATTTGAAACAGAGGGAGTATAATAAAAAATGGAACAACTGAAACTTACTCTTCCATCACTCTCGTCTTTCATTGTTATTTTTTCTAATTTAAGTATTTAGTTATAAGAGGAAGTAAAGAACAAAATGACAGTTATTTTATCTTGTTAATGGATTTTCATTTAAGATTCATTGAAGAGATTTTTGCTTATATTCATTAAAATAAAACCAAACAGTTAGAAATCAATAATACTAAGCACATATTATTAAATTCGATTTTTTAATATTAATATGCAAATTAGCCTTCCCGTTCACACTGTAAACCGCTATTTTTTTATATATAAATATAATTGCATGTTGTCAGTATGTAGACATAGTTAACAGTATTAATAATGAAAGACAATTTTATTAATAATTGAGGTTTAGATAAAAATAAAATCATGGAGAATGTGATGTCAATAACTAAGAGAATTGTGACTTGAGTAGGAATATAGTTTCGGTTACAGACAGAAAAACACACAATCTCCATTATAATAAGATAAGTACGTTAATGCTTCACATCTAAGCCCAAACTCCGGTATAAGTATCTCCTACAACGGATACAAATACTAACATTCACCTCAAATATATATATATATATATATGGTCATCCACAGACACGTGTTTCGACTTATCAAGTCTCTTCAGTGTGGCTAGACATTTGTAAGCTACCAACAGCCGGAATTGAAATCCGATCGGTTGGGTGTCACTCCGGCACCTTAACCATTAGGCTGTGTTCACTCACAGAATGGGAAGGGATTTTTACTGTTTTAATACACACATCGCTTTGTGTGTAAAGGCCGTCACAGAGTGCTCCATTCCTTATATAGAAGAGCGTTGCGTTTACGCTTGAGTTGGCGGCCGTCAGCGAAATCCCCCCGCCCAGAGTGCTCAACCCTAGGGGAGCATATATATATATATATATACTGAAGAGGCATGATATGCCGAAACACGTGTCTGTGGATGACTTATTAATATTTATATATATATATATATATATATATATATATAATGTGTGTGTGTGTGTGTGTGTGTGTGTGTGTGTATATATGCACTGCTGATTATATATGATCGCTCCAAGATATTGAGTACTCTCTCAGTAGATATTGCCACCATTAAAGACATTAACGATATATATATATATATATATATATATATATATATATATATATATATATTAGGTTTGTATGAGCAAGGTTGGTAGGGGAGCCCACAATTATTCACTGGTGACCACGCCTAGATATTTATGGTGTCCGCTTCATTGTATTCATGTCAGTACACACCCATCTCTATAAGATTTTGTGTACGAGACAATAATGTCTGCAGACACCGTATTTACAATCGCCATTTTCAGGTGCAAAGCCATTTGCAACGGTTTGTACAACCCTCCGTGGAAACGAGTTAACTTCAACCGGAAATAAGTTGCAACGTGATTTACACTTCATGTGTCACTGGACGCTATATTTGTTTCTCAACAGTCAAATCAGTGATTACGACCGTCGTGCAATATCTGGCCGTAGAGTACGGTTAAATCGAACTAACGGTCCTAAATTCCGCCATAGTTGTCATCGGTTTAGCTCAGTCGGTAGAGCGTTCGGCTAGAAACCACAAGGTTCCTAGTTCGATACCGACCCTTGCCAACCCAGCATATGAGTAGCACAGGGACGCTATATTTGTTTCTCAACAGTCAAATCAGTGATTACGACGTCGTGCAATATCTGGCCGTAGAGTACGGTTAAATCGAACTTAACGGCCTAAATTCCACCATAGCATGTCATCGGTTTAGCTCAGTCGGTAGAGCGTTCGGCTAGAAACCACAAGGTTCCTAGTTCGATACCGACCCTCGCCAACTCAGCTTATGACTAGCACAGGGATCTGTGCAGTGAAGTAAAGAGCTGATAGTAGGTGTAGCTCTCCACCTCAGACGCAAAAACAATCTTCTTGATATAGCGCTAGTGAAAAGGGCATAGACTCCCTCGCTGATTGGCTGATACCGACTTTAGGCCACCCCAGCGACTTTACTTTTACTTTTTATGTCATCCCGCCGAAAGAAAAAAATAAATGGATTATATGTATTATATATTTGTTTTAATCTTCTTATTTTCCAAACATTAATATTCCATATGAAATACGTCATATCTTTGTTAACATTTCGTTCTCCGCCTATTCACGTTCATGCATGTGTCATCTTATGATCTTCACCTTCCATTTTTGCACATGCAATGATCACGTCATTGGCTTTGGTAAACAAACGCTCATATGAAAATTAACGGTTAATAACATCATATTCACACATTCACTATACACTTAACATCTTTCATTTTGTCCCTCACATAAACATTACTTAACAGTGTCCTGAAGATGGTACAATATACCGAAATGCTTAAGTATTGACACATAAAATTGTTTCCCCTAATCATAACATCCTGTGTTTGTTATATTATTAAAATATTTTCTTCTAATATTGTCGGGTTAATTTCCTCACCGTATTTCCATATATTAATGTATAAAAAATATAATGCACCAGTTATTTTATTTAAACTTTTTTACATTTTTTCAGGTCAGTTAACTTTGAACCACGTGTTTTGTGAATTTGTGTTACGCCTCAAAGATACGTGGTTAAAATAAACTTACCTGAAAAAATGTAAAAGTTTTTCAATAGAATAACTGATGCATTATATCTTTTATTCATTAATATATCAACACTGAAAATTTAATTAAATTCAGTTAATTCCCTGATCTTTTGGTATTTTTTTCTTTCGGCGGGGTGACATACGATGCTGGAATTTAGGTCCGTTAAATTCGATTAAACCGTAGAGTATTGTACGAGGTTTGTCAAAAAGTAATGCCATTTTCTTTATTTCATGTGAAGTTTTTTTTTATAAAACTAAGGCCGACATTGAGACTCTAATCTTGTTCAGTACTTAGATAGGTGACCATTTAAGCAAGAGCAGGTACTGTAAGCAATCAAAATGACTTGATTCGGTATTAAATGCATGTAAAACAAAACAACCTAACTATTTAATTAGAGCTGGGGAGAGGGAAAAAGTGGATTCATGCCTTTCCAAGGGTATTAGCACAAAATGAAATGCAAACAGCTTTGTCCAGGATTTGAACTTGGATTGTCAATTCAATTTCGTATGACAATAACTGTTACGCTAAACATGCCTCCTCAAGTATTTGAATGCTTTATCCATGTGAATATCTTGGCTAAATTGTTCTCTTTCTTCTCTACAATTTTCTTTCCAATTTGCCCATTTTCTCATATTCACTTACGACTTTTGTTTATGACATTACCAACACAATTTTGGCTTGATTGTTTTTCACTCTTTGATAATTCCTTTGTTTATTTTTCCTTTTATCTCGGAAAAAAGCATTGGGAATGCATTTTTATAGTAAAAATAACGTTTGCAATGCATTTTTATATTAAAAGATCACTTGCAATGAATTTTTATAGTAAAAATCACTTGCAATGCATTTTTATAGTAAAAGTCAATTGCAATGCATTTTTATAGCAAAAAGCATTGGCAATGATTTTTTATAGTAAAATATGTTTGCAATGCATTTTTATAGTAAAAATCATTTGCAATGAACTTTTATAGTAAAAATCCCTTGCAATGCATTTTTATAGTAAAAGTCAATTGCAATGCATTTTTATAGCAAAAAGCATTGGCAATGATTTTTTATAGTAAAATACTTTTGAAATGCATTTTCATAGTAAAAATCATTTGCAATGCATTTTTACAGTAAAAATCATTTGCAATGCATTTTCATAGTAAAAATCATTTGCAATGCATTTTCATAATAAAAATCATTTGCAATGCATTTTCATAGTAAAAATCATTTGCAATGCATTTTCATAGTAAAATCATTTGCAATGCATTTTCATAGTAAAATCATTTGCAATGCATTTTCATAGTAAACATCATTGGCAATACATGTTATAGTAAAAATCATAAAAGGGTATGAAAACACAATGTTGTTAAAATTAATATATTTTTATATCATTTTCATTTTCATTGCCAATATTGCCAATATTTCGATTTATAAAAAATCATCATCAGAGCATAATGATCCGTTTATAGATGTAAATGTTTTATATATACCGATGAGTAAGACCAAAATTGCCAATCGACAGTTCTCCTTCTGCATGATAATGCCCGACTACACATCAGGACGAGTGAGAACATCGCCTCATTCAGGTGAACAACTTTACGCATCCTCCCTACTCATTCAGCGCCTTCAGACTACAATTTCTTCGGTCCCATGAAAGAGGTTTTTTGAGGCAAACACTATTCCAGTGACGAGAAAGTGAAATCTGTAGTGAAGAAGTGGCTCAAAGAACGGTCAACATAATTATACGGGCTGGGATACATGCTCTGATTTGAAGGTGGAACATTGCTATTTGGGAGAAACAGTGACTATGTGGGGTAGTAGGGATGTTATCCACAGAGGACCAGCTTCATTTCGATGTATGATACATGTTCCTGTGTTGGTAATTATACTGTCCTAAACAAAATTTTACCTTTTGACTCATCCTCGTACATATATATATATATATATATATATATATATATATATATATATATATATATATATATAACAGCATCTCTACACGAGCTAGATGTGACACAAGGTGAATTTCTTAATCGGAGTTTAACAGGTTTGAATTTAGAGTTCTCCTAGACTGGTTACCTATCCAAGTTTAAACAGCTCAGCTTGTTGTACTATTCACCCATAGCTGGAGGGAGAATAGCTGGATTCATGCATTTCTGAAGAGTATTAGTGCTATGTGAAATACAGACAGCCTCGCGAAGTATTTGAACTCTGTCCGACGAGTTCATTTCCTACGACAATAACCATTACATCACACGCCTCCAAAGCCGTATAGTATAGTCTAGTAAAGCTGCGCAGGATGCCCCCTTGAGATCAACGCTGTTAATTATCACTAATAGTCCAGTGGTCGAAATCACCGGACCCCACCCCGGAGGACGTTAGTGCGTTTACAATCCCGCAATGGGTCTTATATAATAAATATAAAAAATAAAGGTTTACATAATATTTGGTGGGTTAATTTGCATAGTGGTTTTAACAAAACCGGGTTTAATAAATAATTAGTTGGTGTTATTGATCTCTAATATTATTATTTTATCTCCAACCTATTGAAATCAATGCTATGAATGATTTTATATAGAAATCAATTATTATATAATCAAATTAAGTGCAATCTTTTTATATGCGTTCTTATTTTATTTCGTTATATTTTCTAAAATAATATATTTCATTACATTAAAATTTAAATAATTATGCCCGGCGGATGGTTTGACTTTTTTTGTTTTACGGCATATCAACCTTAGTGGGTCATTTAATGCCGATAAAGTTTTGAAATAAATTAATTCTTAATGGATACTCATTTTTTTTTATAAACCCGTGTTTTTCTAATTAACACATAAATGGGACCCTAACAGGTACTACCACTCCGGATCAGATGCCCGGCAGAGGGCGCATATTATTGCAAGTAAAAATGAGGACAATAGTCTGAATAATACAAATCTATTAATAATGGAGATTCGCTTCCGGTTTTTGTCTGTAACAAAAATTACGTCACTGCTTACGTCCCATTACCCAAAATCGCCATAACATAGAATAAAATTTATTCTACGATTTTTGGCATGTTCAAATTTTGAGTGTATTTATTCAATAAATACACTCAAAATTTGAACATGCAATATTAGACAGTCCTCATTGTTTTTTATAACAAGTTTTAATAAATACATGACTAGTATTATATATCTATATATAATTTGTTTTATTTTAATACATATTTAAAGTTTACATTTCAAAATGGTTTAGTTTTTAATCCTTTAATAAATTTGATCATTTTACTTACTTAGGGTACAAACTCGCTGACATTGAATTTTTAACTCCCACCACTCAGGCAATATGATTCAAAAATCTATTTTTACATCGCCGGGAGGGTGTTTTTTTATTTTGCTAGTAATACTAATTATCAAGCCACATCTCAAAAATTCAGAGAAAAACTGATAGTAGGCGTGGCGCTCCGTCTCGGACACTAAAAAAACAATCTCCTTTGTCTAGCGCTAGTGAAAAGAAGATAGACTCCCCCGGTGTCTGGCTGATACCGATTTTAGGCCACCCCGACGACTTTACTTTTTTTTTCGTGTGTACAGATCAAAGAACAACGGTGACGATTTCTCAAAGGCGCTCGATTGAAATCCTTGTCACTTACAATATTCATATTCCCGGGCCTTGTGAAGATTTGTTCATGCAAATGGCTGACTTATTCCTTTAACATCAACCTCACCGTCCATCTTAGCATCCTTTTTATCCGTTCCATCTAGCCCCACCTCTACCCCCCAACGTCAATATATCTTTGCCGCTGTTTTGTTTATTGATTTCGGTTGGTGTTGAAAGTTTATTTTCGTTCGATGTCCCGCGCTGGCCGAAAAACATTCATCATCGCTTCGCTTGTCTGACTCCATCTTATTCAATTGAAACTTACCGGAAGTGGCTATGACCCAAACGTGACACCAGCTTAAATGGCGTCAATCGAGACTTACCAATTTGAGGCTTGTTATTATTGGTGTGGCTGGTGTCGTATCAGCTCCCTCTCTCCCTTCTCTCTCTTCTCTCTCTTCTCTACTTCTCTCTCTCTCTCTGTCTGTCTCACTCTCTCGCCCCCTTTCATTTTCTTTCTCTCTGTCTCACTCTCTCTCGCACTCTCTCTCCCTTTGTCCCCTCTCTCTGTGTTGCTCTTTCTCTCTCTCTTTCATTCTCTCTCTCACACTCTCTTTCCTTCTCTCTCTCTCTCTCTCTCTCTCTCTGTGTGGCTCTGTCTGTCTCACTCTGTTTCACTCTCTTGCCCCCTTTCATTTTCTTTCTCTCTGTCTCTGTCTCTCTCTCTCCTCTTGTCCCTCTCTCTCTCTCTCGCACTCTTTCTTTCCTTTTCTCTCTCTCTTTTCTCTCACTCTACTTCTCTCGCCCCCCCCCCCTCCTCTCTCTCTCTCTCTCTCTGTCTGTCTGTCTCAATATGTCTCTCCCTCTCTTTCCCTCTTGCCCTCTCTCTCTCTTTCCTTTTCTGTCTGTCTGTCTCTCTCTCTCTCGCCCTCTTTCATTTTCTTTCTCTCTCTCCTCCCCCATCTCTCTCTATCTCTCTTTCTCTCTCTTGCTCTTTCTCTCTCTTTCCATTCTCTCTCTCGCCCTCTTTCCTTTTCTCTCTCTTTCACTCTCGCTCTCTCTCCCTCTTTTTTCCCCTCTCTCTGTCCCTCCCTCTTTCCTTTTCTGTCTGTCTGTTTCTCGCTCGCTCTTACTCTTTCTCTCTCTTTCCTTTTCTCTCTCTCTCTCTTTCTCTCTCTCTCTCTTTATCCCTATCTTTCTCTCTCCCTCTCCCTTTTACTTCAAGTGTTACTTTTAGTATTCAATGTCTTC
>CM042156.1:101001927-101003952 GCA_023376005.1 Doryteuthis pealeii
TGGTAAATAATAATATACTTTACTTTACTTAACAATGCTTCAAAAGCAAATTATCAAATACTCTCTCTCTCTCTCTCTCTCTCTCTCTCTCTCTATATATATATATATATATATATATATATATATATATATATATGGACTCTCTCATCGATTTTCGACGCATGAGGGTTCATACACACAATGAACACCCACACAGTGATTTGTTTATAGTGGGTGAAGGCTTGTGTTGGACCATCCACACTTTTTGGTACAGTCGATAGGAAAGAATTGGTGCATCAAGGGTTGCCACAAACCCAATCAACGACCGACCTGAGGAATTTTGAATTCAGAGTTATCCCTCTCCTAGACTGGTTACCTACCCAAGGCTGAAGGGTCCAGTCTGCCCTACTATTTAACCCATAGCTGGAGGGAATTTTGAATTCAGAGTAATCCCTCTCCTAGATTGATTACCTACCCAAGGCTGAAGGGCCCAGTCTGCCCTACTATTTAGCTGGAGGGAGAATATATGGATTCATACCTTTACCAAGGGTATTAGCGCTATGTGAAAGGCCAACGGCTTCGTCTAGGAATTGAACTCGAATAGACGAGTCCATTTTCCATGACTCTAACCACTAGCCCACGCGCCCCCATTTCACTTGTATACGGAGGTTCGGCGAGTAAATAAAATAACATTCATCTAAAATAAAAATTTCATAATACCGTATATATATATATATATATATATATATATATATATATATATATATATATGGTATTATGGAATTGTTATTTTATATAAATGTTATTTTATTTACTCGCCGATCCTCCGTATATAAGTGAAATTATATCTCATCACTGGCCTCTCGGATCACATGGTCATGCATATGAATTTTCGTAGACATTGGCTGAAGAGTTGTTTTTTTTAACGTCAAGACCCAGGACGCCAATAACGACCGCGTAGCTCTCTAGATGGAATGGCCGAGTCCCGAGATTAATGCAAAAGCAAAATAGGAATTCGTTGTAAAGTTTGAGCGGTAAAAAAAACTTCCACGTTTGACCACCCGTCGCAAAGAAGAACAAAACAAAAAAAAAATCCATGAATCCATTTGATTCAAAATAAAATGGCAATGATCCTTCGTCAAGATTTTCTTAAATATTCACGGTAAACAAGAAAGAAAAAAACGAAAAAAAAAAACAAAAAAAAAAAAACGATTCAAATGGTTTCTGGTATTTAGTCAGTCAGTCGACAAAGATATCAGATCTCCTATACTTTTTTTTTTAATCTCCGGTCGTATATTGATACGATGAGGAAACTTGGACGTTTGTCGCATTTACATTTTCAAGTTGGGGGGAGTGGCCCGGTGTATTACTTCAAGAACCCCCTCTTGTATCAGTATTGATTTAGGTGATCTTCGTCTGACACAAGGCCAGGGGTTTAATGCATGAATACCATACTCAAAGGAGGAGTAATTTTCTACTATTGTCAGCGTCTCGGGGTTACCTAAATATTTGATAAACTTTGTTTTAAAATAAAAAATAAGAAAAAAAATGGATTTAATCAATTGATTAGATACTGGACATTATTTTATTTTCATACGCATTGTAATTGCCTTCTTGATATACATAACTAATATATATCTATATATATATATTTGGGAATAAAAGGCCTTAAATACCATGGGTATCGTGGTTATGGACCGTTTCCACGCGCGAGTATGCCCACAAGCTTCTTCAGACCACTGAAAAGATATCAGTGGTCTGAAGAAGCTCGTGGGCATACTTGCGAGTGGAATGGTCCATAACCACTATACCATGATATTGAAGGCCTTTTTATTCACAATAACTTTGCTCTGTTTACAATAATTAAACAATGAGCTCTCATACGGAACCTGAACTCTGCAACAAACTACTGTAGAGAATTAGGACTAGCCTAGAATCACATTGTACAAGAAACTTGGTACCGCACCAAAGAAAAAAAAGTATATATATATATATATATATATATATATCTATATATGTGTGTGCTATCTCTCTCTTTTTTTTTTT
>CM042156.1:101004052-101006552 GCA_023376005.1 Doryteuthis pealeii
AGGCAGTAGTAGATATTTACCCGCGCTGTCCGAAAAAACATTCATCATCGAGTTCGCTTGTCTGACTCCATCTTAATTCAATTGAAACCTCGCCGATAAAAACTGAAATGTTGATTTTTATTTTTTACTTTGTATAAGTGTATGACCACAATGGCTTTACTAGTGACACACACTTCAGAGCTTAAGATGGCGGTCACAACTATGCCGGAGCATGGGGACAATGTAGCACAACATGAATTTGAAGCGCACTTGATGAGTTATGTATAATGAGGGTGTGGCGTGGTGTCGTATCAAAGCTCACATACTGTCGCATACTCCATGAACTTTTCTAACTGCCTCCACTTCTCAACTCTGGAGACATTGTATACTACACCATTAACTCCCTGTCATAATTGTCAAATGTTCTGGGAATATTCTCACCTACATCTAGAGGATTGCACATCGCAAGCTGCACCTCCGGCACTGAAATTTAACTCATTGTCGCTCCTTCTGCTTCGTGAGTGATCTTCACGTCATCTTTCTCGCGATTGGGTCCTCTCTGCACTCCCTTTGTCCCTCTCTGCTGTGTTTGCTCTTTCTCTCTCTCTTCATTCTCTCTCTCACTCTCTTTCATTCCTCTCTTCACTCTCTTTCCCTCCTCTCTCCTCTCTCTCTCCTCTCTCTTCTCTCTCTCTCTCTCTGTGTGGCTCTGTCTGTCTCACTCTGTTTCACTCTCTTGCCCCCTTTCATTTTCTTTCTCTCTCTGTCTGCTGTCTCTCTCTCCCTTTGTCCTCTCTCTCTCTCTCGCACTCTTCCTTTTCTCTCCTCTCTCTCTTTCTCTCACTCTACTTCTCTCGCTCCCTCTCTCTCTCTCTCTCTCTCGCTCTCTCTCTGTCTGTCTGTCTCAATATGTCTCTCCCTCTCTCTCCTCTTTCCCTCTCTCCCTCTTTCCTTTTCTGTCTGTCTGTCTCTCTCTCTCTCGCCCTCTTTCATTTCTTTCTCTCTCTCCCCCCCCATCTCTCTCTATCTCTCTTTCTCTCTCTTGCTCTTTCTCTTCTTTCCATTCTCTCTCGCTCCCTCTTTCCTTTTCTCTCTCTTTCACTCTCGCTCTCTCTCCCTCTTATTTTTTCCCTCTCTCTGTCCCTCCCTCTTTCCTTTTCTGTCTGTCTGTTTTTTCGGCTCGCCTTTACTCTTTCTTCTCTTCCTTCTTCTCTCTCTCCTCTCCTCTCTCTTTCTCTCTCTCTTCTCTCTCTCTCTCTCTCTCTCCTCTCTCTTTATCCTTATCTTTTCTCTCTCCCTCTCCCTTTTACTTCAAGTATTACTTTTAGTATTCAATGTCTTCAACTGCTTTCTTTACGTTATAGTTTATTCTTTTGATCTTTTTTATTCTATACTTTTCTCATTCTTTTTTTTCTTTTTATTTATTCATTTAGTTCCTATCAAACTGTTAAAAATCATTTTTCTTTTTTTCATTCATTCTTTTATTCTTCTCAATCTTTTTCATGCTTTTCTGTTTTCTTTCATTCTTTCATCATTTCTTTCTTTCTCTCATTCTTTCTTTCTTTCTTTCTTATCAAACTTACTTTTCATCTCTCTTTA
Organism: Doryteuthis pealeii; assembly: GCA_023376005.1. Lineage (NCBI taxonomy): Eukaryota > Metazoa > Mollusca > Cephalopoda > Myopsida > Loliginidae > Doryteuthis > Doryteuthis pealeii. The sequence continues at coordinate 101,005,631 of CM042156.1, forward strand.
TCTTGTTTTATTTCATTCTTTTATTATTCTTTATATTTCACAGTCAAGTTAAAGAGACGATTCTTCCAGGTCGTTGTCGTGTCAGTACTGCTGTATGGCTGCACCACCTGTTCCCTAACGTAGATGGGAGCTGCACAAGAATGCTGCGGGTGATCCTGAACAAGACGTGGAAACAGCACCACACGATAAATCAGCCATACGGCCACCTGCCACATATCACCCAAACCATCCGAGTAATACAGACAAGACACGTAGGACACTGCTGGAGAAGCAAGGACGAACTCATAAGTGACGCCCTCCTGTGGAAGCCAGCACATGGGCACGTCAGCGTAGGCCGACCAGCAAAGACGTACATTGACCAGATCTGTGCGGATACAGGATGCTGCATAGAGGACCTCCCGAGAATGGTGAGTGATAGGGACGGGCGAAGAAAGATTGTCATGGATATCCGTGCTAACAGCGCGACATGATGATGATGAATATATATATATATATATATATATATATATATATATATATATATATATATATATATCCAGTATTCATTTTATGAGATTTTATGTTATAAATGCTATTATATTTTTATGTTCTAGATATTAGTCTTAGACAAAGTGGATTTTTTTCAATCCCAGAGTGGATATTTTTCAATCTCAAAATCAGGTAGAGCTCTTTGGCATGGGATTTTAACTAATTTCACCGTTAACATAAGCAAAACTCTTTGTTATTTATGGATTTGAGATCTTTAGTGACCGTAAACCTACTTATGTATGTATTTATCAGTTAAAGTTCTGTTACTTACTGGTAGCTGCTGACGGCTGAGGGATTAAGGAATCCGACTTAACAAAACTCAGTCGCGTTTCGCTCACAAGTTGCTAAGTCTAGCCTAACTGAAGAAACGTGAAATTTCGAAACATGGTGTCTG
>CM042156.1:101014052-101021552 GCA_023376005.1 Doryteuthis pealeii
TGGTGTAGTAGTTACTGCCGTAGAAAATGGATACGACGAGACGAGTTCAAATCCTGAACGAGACTGTTTGCATTTCACATAGTGCTAATACCCTTGGGAAAGGTATGAATCAGACTATTCTCCCTCCAGCTAGGGATAAATAGTAGGTCGGGTTGGACTCTTTAACCTTGGTTAGGCAACCAGTCTTGGAGAAGAAAAACTCTGAATTCAAACCTTTTTAACTCCGCTTAAGAAATCGACCTTGTGTCACATCCTGCTCGTGCGGAGGGGCTTGGTAAATAATAATATACTTTACTTTACTTAACAATGCTTCAAAGCAAATTATCAAATACTCTCTCTCTCTCTCTCTCTCTCTCTCTCTCTCTCTCTATATATATATATATATATATATATATATATATATATATATATATGGACTCTCTCATCGATTTTCGACGCATGAGGGTTCATACACACAATGAACACCCACACAGTGATTTGTTTATAGTGGTGAAGGCTTGTGTTGGACCATCCACACTTTTTGGCACAGTCGATAGGAAAGAATTGGTGCATCAAGGGTTGCCACAAACCCAATCAACGACCGACCTGAGGAATTTTGAATTCAGAGTTATCCCTCTCCTAGACTGGTTACCTACCCAAGGCTGAAGGGTCCAGTCTGCCCTACTATTTAACCCATAGCTGGAGGGAATTTTGAATTCAGAGTAATCCCTCTCCTAGATTGATTACCTACCCAAGGCTGAAGGGCCCAGTCTGCCCTACTATTTAGCTGGAGGGAGAATATATGGATTCATACCTTTACCAAGGGTATTAGCGCTATGTGAAAGGCCAACGGCTTCGTCTAGGAATTGAACTCGAATAGACGAGTCCATTTTCCATGACTCTAACCACTAGCCCACGCGCCCCCATTTCACTTGTATACGGAAGATCGGCGAGTAAATAAAATAACTTATCTAAAATAACAATTTCATAATACCGTATATATATATATATATATATATATATATATATATATATATATACACGGTATTATGGAATTGTAATTTTATATAAATGTTATTTTATTTACTCGCCGATCCTCCGTATATAAGTGAAATTATATCTCATCACTGGCCTCTCGGATCACATGGTCATGCATATGAATTTTCGTAGACATTGGCTGAAGAGTTGTTTTTTTTAACGTCAAGACCCAGGACGCCAACAACGACCGCGTAGCTCACTAGATGGAATGGCCGAGTCCCGAGATTAATGCAAAAGCAAAATAGGAATTCGTTGTAAAATTTGAGCGGGAAAAAAACTTCCACGTTTGACCACCCGTCGCAAAGAAGAACAAAACAAAAAAAAATCCATGAATCCATTTGAATCAAAATAAAATGGCTAAGATCCTTCGTCAAGATTTTCTTAAATATTCACGGTAAACAAGAAAGAAAAAAAAAAAAAAAAAAAGAAAAGCGATTCAAATGGTTTCTGGTATTTAGTCAGTCAGTCGACAAAGATATCAGATCTCGTATACTTTTTTTTTTTAATCTCCGGTCGTATATTGATACGATGAGGAAACTTGGACGTTTGTCGCATTTACATTTTCAAGTTGGGGGGAGTGGCCCGGTGTATTACTTCAAGAACCCCCTCTTGTATCAGTATTGATTTAGGTGATCTTCGTCTGGCACAAGGTCAGGGGTTTAACGCATGAATACCATACTCAAAGAAGGAGGAATGTTCTGCTATTGTCAGCGTCTCGGAGTTACCTAGATATTTAATAAACTTTGTTAAAAAAAAATATATAATATCCAGTGTCTAATCAATTGATTAGACATTGGACATTATTTTATTTATACGCATTGTAATTGCCTTCTTGATATACATAAATAATACATATATATATATATTTGTGAATAAAAAGGCCTTCAATACCATGGGTATCGTGGTTATGGACCGTTTCCACGCGCGAATATGCCCACAAGCTTCTTCAGACCACTGAAAAGATATCAGTGGTCTGAAGAAGCTCGTGGGCATACTTGCGAGTGGAAATGGTCCATAACCACTATACCCATGATATTGAAGGCCTTTTTATTCACAAATAACTTTGCTCTGTTTACAATAATTAAACAATGAGCTCTCATACGGAACCTGAACTCTGCAACAAACTACTGGTAGAGAATTAGGACTAGCCTAGAATCACATTGTACCAAGAAACTTGGTACCGCACCAAAGAAAAAAAAGTATATATATATATATATATATATATATATATATATGTGTGTGTGAGTGTGTGTGTGTGTGTGTGTGTGAAAAAGAAAAAATAACCGGATTTGAACATATGACATAAGGGTTGAATTACTACAGTTCTGAAAATCATCCGGAGGTTACAGGTTCAATCCTGCCTACAAGCAAAAATAACAACAAAATAACAACAAATACTTCACATTGCTGAACACTTGTATCCGGTCATGCTAACCTGTTTGCCAACTTTAAACCACTCACAGCCACTCTCCACCACTATGATCCTACCGTAAACAAAGTACAAAAACTGATAATTAGTTCATTACAATTGGGCAGAATGACTCGGATTAAAATAATAATAGGTACATAATAATAAATAAAGTCGTCGGGGCGGCCTAAGGTCGGTATCAGCCATGCAGCGAGGGAGTCTATACCCTTTTCGCTAGCGCTAGACCAAGGAGATTATTTTAGCGTCTGAGGTGGAGCGCCACACCTAACATCAGCTCCTTACTTTACCGCACAGATCCCTGTGCTACTCATACGCTGAGTTGGCGAGGGCGGGTATCGAACTAGGAACCTTGTGGTTTCTAGCCGAACGCTCTACCGACTCAGCTAACCCGGCCCGTATATACTTGAACATAATTATTTCTGGGGTGAATAGATAGTGAACATTGAACTATCCCCTCATACAAGTAAAAAATACCAATAAAATTTGGTAAGCTGGGGAAATTTGGTAGGCAAAGAGTTAATGGAATGACGAAGGCTCTCGATTGTGACATGAAGGCTCCCTAGTTCGACAAGAAGGTTCTCGAGTTTGATAAAAAAAAAAAAACACACCAGAAAAAGCCCCGAGGGCACATCGGTCGAAACATTGTGTATATAACAATGAAGATGAGAACAACAGTCCGAAAAATCTAAAAAATACAAATTCTGACAAATAAAACGAGACGAGGACATAAAGCATTTATGGTAGTTTGCAACTGTCCTCAAATCAATTACGCGTCGAATTTTTTTCCAGGAAGACCTAACTTTTGGATTAACACCAGAGGAATACTACAGACATGGACTCATACCTATTACAAGGCTAATTACAGACATGGACTATATATATATATATATATATATATATATATATATATATAGTATTTGATAATTTGCTTAAAGCATTGTTAAGTAGATTATTATGTATTTATATAAAGAAGGCAATTTCAATGCGTATAAAAAATAAAATAATTCTGAATATATATATAATCTGACATATATATATATATATATATATATATATATATATATATATATAATCTATATATATATATATATATATATATATATAATATATATATGAAAAAGTGAATGGAATTGAATCTGACATTTTCTAAATATATTTATTTCACATATATATATTACTTATTTTTATTAACAAGGCAATTACAATGCGTATAAAAATAAAATAATGTCCAGTGTCTAATCAATTGATTAGGCACTGGACATTATTTTATTTTTATACGCATTGTAATTGCCTTCTTGATGTACATAAATAATATATATATATATATATATATATATATATATATATATATATATATATATAAGTGTGTGTGTGTGTTTGTTGGCATCCATCCATCTGTTAAGGACGATGGCTTACTGTCCATTTTTTAAACTGCATCTGCGTGAATGGCTAACAGGCCAATTTTTGAATGGTAATCTCTGGTGCACTGACTGCAAACAAACATTGATACTTGCTGGAGTTGGTATTGTCTCTTCTTCGTTCTGGCTCTCTTTTCTGTAGCGGCTTCTTTCCTCCCTTTTTCACTCCTTTTCATCCCTTGTCTGACAAGCAGGCGTCAGGCCGCTCAGTTCTCTGCACCAACCTCCCATATGTTGGTGTTGACGTAGCATGTCTTCATGACGCTCATACAGACGTCTTTAAAACGTAGGCGTGTTCTCCCTACCTGTAACGTGTGGGATATATATATATATATATATATAATATATATATATGAGGTTAAGTAAACAAACAAATGTGCTTATTTTTTATATGGCTTTAAGCCGACAATTTTTGGAGGATATGTGATTAATTGAAGTCATACCTAATTTTGAAAATTAATTAGTTAATAATTAATGAATTTAGGCGGGCATATATGTTCAAATGTAAGGCTACACAAATCGAGAAAATGTCAATCCCTGAATGTACACACGGAGCAGTCCTACCATGTCTATAACCTTGCTGATGAGATCTAAAAAGGTCGAAATGTACATTCAGGGATTGAAATGTGACGAGATGAGTTGTGAAGGAGGTGAAAGCGTGAGTCTCCTTGAGGCCACGGTTTGTAGTTTGCAAGTCTCGTGGCTGGCGAGACGAGAGTTGTGACGTGTCTCGGCCAGACCTAGTATGAAAGGAGACGGTTGGACAGTGGCGAGGGGCGAAAACGACGGACTTAGTTTGTCAGAATTCTGTTGCATAGCGCGTCGTCACTGTACTAAATTGCAATAGTTTTATCTTCGTTGTAAGGGATGACAATAACACCAAAGTTATCCTCCAGAAGTTTATTGAAATAAATTCAAGCTTCTTAACTTCGAGAGAGAGGGTCAGTTTAATTAATATATTCAGTCTTTACACTTTCGGTCCTTCAATTAAATTTCTGGGCGACAAGCTTTTTCAGTTGGTAAATATTAAGTCTAGCTTTTCTGACACCAACTACACGAGGTCCCGCTCGGTCGACTACTGACCCCGATCACCTCACTCTCTCTTCGGCTCTGCCTCCGGGGCTAACTGACGACTGACCTGTCTGAAGCCCTCGGTTCTTTTATATTCATAGCTACTCCCACGTATTTTTATCTCTTGATCTGGTAACGGGCAGGTGTTAAACTTCTTTGTTCAATAAAACCGGAAATTTATATTTCCATTTGTACAATATATAACAATTCTTCTCAAGGTTGCGAAACGTAAATTTGACGTGTTTCTTGTAGAATATCGAGGTGAAGCTTGGGCGTTGGCAGTAGACATTATTTAGGCCAAGTGTTACGTTGTCTTGCTTACGGTACGGCTCTTCTTCTAATGTATGTGTATATAGAGAACTATTTAATATACTTATCTCTCTACCAGAGAGGGTGGAATCCTAGTTGTTGGGCTGCTGTTCAGTTGTTGGCAGTTCTTTGATGTTATGGAGTCTGGAATCAACTTGAGGGCTGTGGGATATCTTGCCTTGTGCCATTAGGAGTTCTTAGTAATAACACAAGTCCGCTTCTTATTTTCATGAGTATATTTCATTCCCCCCAAATTACAACTGCCGAGAGCAACACTTTTCATGTCTTTCTCCGATCACGCATTCTGCCAGACTCAATTTTCTCTCTGAACTCTCACCCCTCCTTTCTCCCCTTCGCCACGTACCATTCGCTCGTCCAACCAAAACATGCCATCACATCACTTTTCCGTTCTAATCCACACATCATCATTTAAACTTTTCCGTTCTAATCCACACATCATCCTTTAAACTTTTCCGTTCTAATCAGATCACTCAGACCACCCTCACGGTCTGTCTCTTGCCCATTATGTAACAACCATACCAAATCAAACTAAACCAAAAGCTAAGTTTTTCTCTTCGTGATCACCCTTTAACCTAACAGCATACATATTTTAACAAAAATCCCATTTTCCTCATTTCACACGGTGGCTCTAAACCTTTGACCCCCTAAGCCGTCAATCACCACCTCTGCAGGTGTTTGACATCGAGGTCAATTCCCATTATCAGGTGATGTACCCGATGACGCATTGCATCAGAATAGTTTAGTAGCCGAAGCTGCCCCGACATTATTTCTTTTACATCTGTTATCTATCAGGTGTTGCCGATATGTGCCAGGGAAAGCCCGGCTTTAAGAAACATTTTCAATGTGAAACTTTATCCATTTGAGGGTCTGCAGCTAGTGATGTGTTAATACCATTCCGCATCTGAGCACTGGCGTATCTGGGCTTAGACGAGAGATGAAAGCAGTCCGTACATCACTTTACGGTTATGGGAAGACCTGAGGGAATATATGAGCCAAGTTTTTTTTTGTATGTGTGTGTGTGTGAAACGAAAACGATTTTAGCTGAAAGAGGACAAGAGAAATAGAAACCTTGTTTGCCCGACTGTGTTCACAAACGCGTGAGAACTAGGGAATAAAGAAAGACAACAAAATAACTCCACTGCTTATTGAAGACGAAATACTCATTAAAGTATTAGCAGGGGGACATGGCGATGCTCAGGATAAAATATATAGAGAAAGAAATGTTTTTATTAAATCACCTTTTAAATAATAGTATTGAAGTCAGTCAGTCAGTCTACTATTGGTTTGAACAACAGCAACTAGCCAAGCACAATTAAACCAGTGTCTAGACAACCGGTACTTATGGGAATTCAGAATAGTCCACTCATGCATTTGGGTGATTCCATTCCTTCAGTCCTGATTGGCTGCTTGGTTTGTATGATGTTCTGAGGCTTCATAAATAACATACCATTTTGCAGTAGTCTTTGCAGCAGACCAGATTGCTTGCTGTCTTGTCTTACCAATTCGACGGTAATTGGAACTTGTATGATTATTCTATAAGTAGTAGTAGTAGGAGAAGGTGCCCACAAAGTAGTTTTGGTTTGAATTCAGAGTTTTCCATCTCCTAGACCGGTTACAATACCAAGATTAAATCGCCCAGTCTGCCCTCCTGTTTACCCATAGCTAATGGGAGAATAGTTGCATTTGTACCTTTCCCAATGGTATTAGCGCTATCTAAAATGAAAACAGCTGCTTCCAGGATTTGAACCCGTTTTGCCATATCCCTTTCCTAAGAGGATAACTATTACATCACGCATTAGTGTTAGCAGGGGGACATGGCGATGCTCAGGATAACATGTAGAGAGAAAGAAATATTTTAATGAAATCCTTTTTAAGATAGTAGTAGTAGGAGAAGCCCTCAAAGGTTGGTTGGTTGGTAGATAGTTTGGCGTTACAACGTACTGTCATACCCTGAGAGATACCTAGATATATTGTTATAATGCCGCGTATGTTGTCACTTGATCCCAAAACAGAATTCAATAGTTGTTCATCGTATTTCATCATGAAGATATCTATTGGGTCTGTACATACGAACCAAACCAGGGAATGTACACGGGGTTAACTTGTATGTATTTTCCAACTCCTCCTCACGTGTGACATAAGGCTAATTTTTTCAGCGGAATTTAACTAGTTTTAATTCAGAGTTTTCCTTCTCCTAGACTGGTTGTCATACAAAGTTTAGAGAGTCTCGTCTTC
>CM042156.1:101036552-101044052 GCA_023376005.1 Doryteuthis pealeii
TATATATATATATATATATATATATATATATATATATATATATATATATATATATATATAAGAAAAATGAAAAAACACAGGTTTAAATGGGTTACGTGGCGAATTTATTGGCCGACGCTGCAGTGTTTCGATCTATTAATTAGATCATCTTCAGGGCATTTGTTGGTATATGGAAGGTGATAATAAATTATTTATCACAGAAAAACGAGAAAGCGATACACACACATACACCATCCCATACCAACGCCGTAAAATAGAATATTTGACGTCATATTTCAAAACCGTTCTTCTTTCAAACTTCAAAAAATTTTAAACTGAATAACACATAACTACCACTCGCTTTTCTCGTTATTCTGTGATAAATAATTTATTATCACCTTCCATTTTTCATAATATACTACATACCGTCGGATTCACTTCCTTTCTTCACACACACACACATATATATATATATATGTGTGTGTGTGTGTGTGTGTGTGTGTGTGTGGAGAAAAGTAGACAAACACGGGATGTTATGGACATTTTCTTCTTGCTTCAGCGAAGGACATTTTCAAAATGGTGAAAACAGTAGGTTGTCAGTAGGGGCAGGGGTGGTTGGGGGTGGGTAGTGGATTTTCTTCTCTCTAGATGGGGCGTGTTTGTATGGTGATGCAGGTGTGGGTCAAGAATGTTGGATGATGGAGATGAATGAGTATGTGTATGTGTGTATGTCTGTTTTAATTCTCTTATATATATATGTGTTTTGGAAACTGGATTTGTCATTAGTTTTATGTGTGTGAGTTATATATATATTATATATATATATATATATATATATATTATATATATTGTGTGTGTGTGTTGTGTGTGTGTGTGTGTGTGTGTGCTGAAAGAATGAATGAAAGAAAGAAAATATAGAAAGGATAATAAAGCATAATTTTAATCAATATCACTTATACGTGTTTCGGTCAGGAGTTTATCTATGTGTACAATATTTAAACTATTATTATTTTTAAATAAACAAATGAAATGAAATAATAATAATAGAAAAAATGCGGAAGTATTCCGCACACAAAAGAAAATTCGACCTTCATCAGAGTGAATACTTATTTAAAATGAAATTCGTTGGAAAAAGCGGAGAATTTTTGAAATGTTCGAAAGAGAACTTTTTTTTTATTCATTTTCAGAAGCGACCGATAAAGAACCGTTAATAACGTAATCTCGGGTGTTGATTAATTTTTGATTTTTCGGCTTCAGGGTGAAGTAGAGTTGGGCGTGTGGTTATATATTTTTTTATTATTATTATGCAATATTGAGTTGTTTAATAAATGTTAAATTATTTATTATTTATAGGAATTGAGGATCTGGTTGAGTTCGGTTAGTGATCTAAATTTTTGTGTTTATTTAAAGTGAATATTTTATTTAAAAAATATTTTATAAAAAATATTTTATAAAAAAAATATTTTATAAAAAAATATTTTCTAAAAAAAAAATTTCCCCTATCTATAGTAAATTACATTGTTCCTTTTTTCTCCGGCCACTGTCGTTATCATCGACCTCATCTTTGCATAATAATATGTTTTTTACTCTCCTCCTATTAATATGAAATAGAAAATTGGTTCATGGTCTCTAACATATTTAAATCTCTCTCTCTCTCTCTCTCTCTCTCTCTCTCTCTCTCTCTCTCTCCACACACACACAGACACACACACACGCCACACAGCCCCAGACACACACCACTCTTTATCTTTTTCTCACTTACTCTCCATCTCTATCACGCATCGATCCTGGCAGGTCTTCCACACGGCATAAAGTATCCATACATCCATCAAGTATCCATAGGTTTTTGCAGTTCGGCCTATTATATATATATATATATATATATATATATATATATATAGAGAGAGAGAGAGAGAGAGAGAGGGGTGGAGACAGAGACAGACAGATCTCATTTTTGCACAGTGGCCTATATTTACACCTGTAGTATAACATTAATTTTCAATAAGTTCTTGTAAAAGATTTTTCTTTAAAGAGTTTTTATTTCCCTCTTTGATAATAAAAAAACTCTTTCTGATTAAATCAAATTGTAGACATTTTCATAGCCTTTTTTTTTTAAATAGAAATTCTTCACGGATTCAGTACTTGATCAGACATAAAAAGAAAAAAAAAGTTCCGAATACTTAATATGTCAATCGTAATAAAAATAATAATAAATGAATGGCTCCAGTTTATTAGAGTGAGACGGAAGCTTTTCAAATATGACAGCTGTTTCTCCGAATGTAAACAGCAGGCTGACATCTGTATCAAACTTCTAGGAATAATTGTAATTCCTTTACACTTACAAACATATTTTAAAGATGTACCAATTACCCCGAGGTGGCATCCGTCGTGTAATGGTTATCGTCGTTGAAAATGGATACGGCGACACGAGTTCAAATCATGTACGAGGCTGGTCCAAACCCTCCTCATCGTACCAGGGTGGTGTAAACGTGATAGTGTTATAGCCATATAGTCGGGAACTTAATTTCTTGATAGGGTCACCAAAGGCGGACAGGTGGTATTCTGGCCATAACCTGGGCAAAGGGGCTTTGGTGAAAATTCGAAGAGGCCTCTGCAGCGGAAACCGGTGGTTACTTTTACTTCTCCCTTTCCTGCATCTGTCAGATGATCTGCAGTTAACAAGAGTATCTGTATGCAGGGTTTTGGGGGCCGCTTGCGTTCTTCATATTCCCATAACACCCTGCTTCCTTGACCGGAAACCATCTCTTCCGCTTTCTCTTTCTTTTTAAGTATATATTTTTATCTTTCTCTTTTTCCCTCAGCCGGAAGTTCCATCTTCCGGGCGAGGACAATACAACGTAAGCATCAGGAAAGAAATAAGATTTTATTTCAGTTTATATTTGTTAAATAGTAATATGTGGAAAAGAGATGATATTTTTTATGAAGCATACTTCTTTGTATGATAAAAGATGTTCAAATGAAACTGAGAAAAAAATGTGTTGTTATTCTGTTAATGATGGTATATATAAGTTCATTAATAGAAATGGGACACCTCAGATTTCACAAGGATCTGACCCATTGTCTCCCTGCCATTATGTGTCTATCAAAAGTAACTTCAGGTTGAAAGTTAGTAGACGATTCTATTTTGGGTGTAAAGAAGAATTTTCCAGAAATTTGGTCTTTCGGAAGAAGTTGTTTCAGCAACTTAATAATTTGAATATATTAAGACCTCCAATATTTGTATTAAATAATACTAGGAACTAGCAAAAAACCAGCTTCTACGAGTTTTAAAAGCGAATTAAAATTAATTAAATCTATTATTTAAGGTCAAACGTTGTCTAAATCGACAAGTAGTAACATAATGACCATCATTAAAAAAAGAAAAATATCATTACATATTTTTAAAAGATTTAAAACCATTTATTTTGGTCAATTTCGACGCGATCCGCCATTCTGTCTCTTTTTTAACCGTTTTAAGCGCTTGTTTACAATTTTAATATAACATTCGCGATTGCAAAAAAAATTACAAAAATTAGGTAATGATCCGATTTTAATGAAATTTTCAGTATTGATTTATCAATTAATGAATTTTATAATACATTAGTTACTTTATTTCAAAAATTTAATTTAGTATTTTTGCTATGAAAAATTAATATATTAAATTCATTTAAAATGAAAATATTCGGATTTTAAGTTTAAAATGTTATATTTTTAGATTCTAGAAATAAATATGTATTCAATGCAAACCTTATTTTAGACGCATAACGTAATAAGTTTTGAAGAAAAACTCGATTGAAAATGTACCCCCTCCCCTTTTTAAGCAGAAAAAATATCGATGTATTATTTTTTTTCTTTTATAAGATAATAGCCAATTAAATAATTATCAAAATGAGTAAAAAAAATCTCCAAAAAATTAATTGTTTATAATTTTTTTAGATTTTATTTTTCGATTTTCGGTACTTATTTTCTCATAGAACAGCAACCGTAATTTTTTTTCTTTTTCTATTCATAACTTCAGTCTTTTATCTCTTTATTTATACTGTAATTAGTACAATACAAGACCAACTCGAAACAATTTTACGCCCCCAGCATAAGGGGGGGGGGGAAATTAAGTGACCTGAAAAAAATTAGAAAATTTTGGAATAAAATAAATAATGCATTATAAAGATTATTCATTGATAAATAAACACTGAAAATTTCATTAAAATCCGATAATTCCCTGATTTTTGGTAAATTATTTTCTGTAGTGTTTTTGTCAAAAACGCATTTTAGACTCAGTTTGCCAGTACCTAAATAATACTATTGATTATGAAAGTATTGTATGTTGTTAGTTTTTGTGTTCCCTATTTCAACATACCAACATATTTACCATCAGGATTATTATCCAATAGCAATGAAGTAGTGACGTCACACCCCACAAAGTTGTACCCAGGGAAGATTTAATTCTGTTCAAAAGCGGAATGGTTTGCAAGTTACCGAACTTCATGCCCCGACGAGTATCCAAGGATTTGTATTGTCTTGCACAAGGCCGTTATGTTGTACTGAAAGAAAGAAAGAAGAAAGAAAGAAAGAAAGAAAGAGGATATATTTAAATAATTAAGTAGAAGGAAGGAAGGAAGGAAGGAAGGAAGAAAAAGGAAAAAGGAAGGAATACAAAAAGTGTAAAAAGAAATTAAGAAAAATGACGAATATTAAATAGAGAGAAAAAATGTAAAGAAATAAGGAAAAAAGACGAATGCTAAAAAAAGAAAAAAAGAAAGAAAATAAAGGAATGCTGAAAGAGAAAAAGAAGGAAAGAAGCAACCATACAAAGAAGGAAAGAAATCGAGGAATGAGAAAGAAAAGAAAAAGATAGATAAACAGAAAATAAAGGAATACCGAGAAGAAAAATAAATAAATAAATAAATAAATAAATAAATAAAGAAAGAAAGAAGAAAGAAAGAAAGAAAATGGAGAAATGCTGATAAGAAAAAAAGAGAGAAAATCGAGGAATGATAATGAGAAAAAAAGAAAGTAAGAAAGAAAAAAGAAGGAAAGAAAGAAAGAAAGAAAGACAGAAAGAAAGAAAATGGAGGAATGCTGACGAAAAAGAAAGAAAGAAAGAAGAAAGAAAAGAAAGAAAGGAAGAAAGAAAGAAAGAAAATGGTGAAATGTTGACGAGAAAGAAAGAATGAAAATCGAGGAATGATAACGAGAAAGAATGAAAGAAAGAAAAGAAGGAAAGAAAGAAAGAAAGAAAGAAAGAAAGAAAGAAAATGGATGAATGCCGACGAGAAAGAAAGGCAGAAAGAAAATGGAGGAATGCTGATGAGAAAGAAAGAAAGAAAGAAAAAAAAGTAAGAAAGAAAGAAAAGAAGGAAAGAAAGAGAGAAAGAAAGAAAATGGAGGAATGCTGACAAAAAGAAAGAAAGAAAGAAAGGAAGAAAAAAGAAGAAAGAAAGAAAGAATGGTGAAATGTTGACGAGAAAGAAAGAATGAAAATCGAGGAATGATTACGAGAAAGAATGAAAGAAAGAAAGAAAGAAAATAAATAAATAAATAAATAAATGGATGAATGCCGACGAGAAAGAAAGGCAGAAAGAAAAGGGAGGAATGCTGATGAGAAAGAAGAAAGAAGAACGAAAGAACGAAAGAAAAAACGAAAGAAGAAGAAGAAGAAGAAGAAGAAGAAGAAGAAGAAGAAGAAGAAGAAGAAGAAGAAGAAGAAGGAAGGAAGAAAGAAAGAAAGAAAGAAACTAAATCTGATATAGAACAACCCAGTGTGAATGACACTAATTGTGAGAGTGGGTGAAAGCCATTAAACTCATGCAAGGAAATGTATTACACGAATTGCTTTCTTAGTTATTTTTGTGGCCTTCATTTGAGCTAAGAAACAAATGATTCAAAAATGTCTAACATGGCTGGAGGCGATCGTTGCCTTTTGAGGCTTCTAAAAAATGTCCCATTAATGTGTCTCCCTTAAGAACTCGTGTGAAGTTTATTCCAACTAACCGTTTAGATAGTTAAACTATATTATTTACACTACGAACGTGTCTATTGACTAGACACAGTCAAGGTTGGCTATGGAGGTAACAGCTCATTTCTGAAAGAGCATGTAGAGATAAGGAAGTTAAGAAGAGAAAAGAAAGAAGAAAAAATTCATATGCATATGAGGTATTGGCTGGTTGGTTTCATTTTAAAAAACGAATTAAAATGAATTAAATCGATTATTTAAGGTCAAATTTTTGTCTAAGTTGAAAAGTGGGAACATAATGAGCACCAATAAAAACAAGCAAAATAATATTACACATCAAATTTATCTTTAATACATTTAAAACGATTTTTTCGGTCAATTTCGATCGTGTATGGCCAAACGCTGTTTAAAAAATCCGTGTTTACAAGATAATTTTAACATTGAAAAGAATTTACCAAAAATCATGGAATTATTCAATTTTAATGAAATTTTCAGTATTGATTTATCAATAAATAATTTTATAATGCATCAGTTATTTTATTTCAAAACTTTAATTAGGTATTTTGCTATGATAAATTAATATATAAAATTCATTTAAAATATGAGCAGCATTATGTTAAGTTTAAAATGTCATAATATTAGTTTGGTTTGTTTTGTTTTACGGCATATCAACCTCAGTGGGTCATTTAATGCCGATAAAGTTTTGAAATAAGTCAATTCTTAATGGATAATACAATTTTTTTATACATACATTTTTCTATTTAACCCATAGATGGGACCCTAACAGGTACTACCACTCCGGGTCAGAGTGGACCAGGGAGCAATGGTGATGAAGGGGTGCTCCATATTCCCCAAACCTCCAAAACTGGAACCTCACCATCAGATAGAGTTTAACATCATTCCCAGGACATGTAGACCCGCAGCCACCGCCTTCTTATTTTTGGGGGGTTGGTTGGGGTGCTGGAACTGATTTGTGGCATTTCAGTTGATTTCGATGGGGAATATATATTTGATATACGAGGAAATAAAGTTACGAGCGGAAAGAATCGAATTCTTAAGTCAAGATACCAGAAATAATTAGCCGACTTGAAGGGGATTAATAAAAACGGTGCCTTCAGCAAGTGCATGGGTTTGTACATCCCTACTATAATTCGTCGGGACGGCCTAATGTCGGTATCAGCCAGACAGCGAGGGAGTATATCCCCTTTTCACAAGCGCTAGAACAAGGAGATTATTTTAGCATCTGAGGTGAAGCGCCACACATTCCATCAGCTCCTCACTTTACCGCACAGATCCCTGTGCTACTCATTCGTTGAGTTGGCGAGGGCCGGTATCGAACCAAGAACCTTGTGATTCCTAACCGAACAATCTACCGACTTAGCTAAACATTATTATACATTGAGCTCTCTGTAGCGATTTAAAGATTTACTTTATTTGTACATACTGGATCATACAATATTAAGTGTGTCTTAGAAATCACATATAGAATCATCCCTTACTACCAGTTTTGGATACCTCTCTCTCTCTCTCTCTCTCTCTCTCTCTCTCTATATATATATATATATATA
>CM042156.1:101049052-101083717 GCA_023376005.1 Doryteuthis pealeii
ATATATATATATTTATACATACATATATATATAAAATATACATATATATATATATATATATACATACATATATATATAATATACATATATTATATACATATATATATATACATATATATATAAAAATATACATATATATTATATATATATATATATATATATATATATATATATATATATATATATATACATACACACACACATATATAATATATAAGTATAGTTGGAATTTTAGTAACATAATAGTAATAGTTTACAAGTTGTGAAAATACGGTTGCATAATTATAAAATACCTTGTATAATTTAGCCGTATGTTACCTTGTAAAATCCACATTACTCACGAGTAGAATGCCAGGATTTCTTTTCTCATTTTTCTTTTCGTTTCTACACTCGTTGCTTATTTACTTTTCTTTTTTTTTTTCAAGAAATATGCCACCATTCACTCGTTTCTCACTCATTCTTCAATCTTCTCGTATGGTTGAACCTTTCTCACCTTTTGTTAAACAGCCACCCCGCTGACTGCCTCCTTGTTCCATCATTATAAAGCCCCCCTTTTTTTGTCAGAGAAGAAGGGAGAAAAAAGAGAGAAAGACAGAAAGGAAGTAAAGAGAGGAAAGGAAAGAAGAAAGAAAACGAGAAAAAGGAAAAGAGAAAAAAAAACTCGAAGAATGCAAGGAAAAGAAAGGCAGGAAGAAAAAGACAGGGAGAAGAAAGATAGAAAGACAGAAAGGAAGTAGTGAGAGGGAAAAGAAATAAGAAAGAAAACGAGAAAGAATGAAAAGAGAAAGAATGAAAAGAGAAAGAAAAAAGAAAAAAAGACACGAAGAATGTTAAAGAAAAAAAAGGAAAAAAAACTGGAAGAATGCAAGGAAAAGAAAGACAGGAAGAAAAGTCAGGGAGAAAAAAGAGAGAAAGACGAAAAGGAAGTAAAGAGAGGAAACGAAAAAAGAAAGAAAACGAGAAAGAATGAAAAGAGAAAGAAAAAAGAAGAAGGAAAAAAAAGAAAAAAACTCGAAGAATGCATGGAAAAGAAAGACAGGAAGAAAAAGACAGGGAGAAGAAAAATAGAAAGATAGAAAGGAAGTAAAGAGAGGAAAAGAAAGAAGAAAGAAAACAAGAAAGAATGAAAAGAGAAAGAAAAAAGAAAAAAAGACTCGAAGAATGCTAGGAAAAGAAAGACAGGGAGAAAAAGACAGGGAGAAGAAAAAAGTGAAAAGACAGAAAGACTAAATGAAAAAAAGAAAGATATTTAGAGAGAAAGAAAGAAAGGGTGATAAAGCAAGAAGAAAGAAAGGAAGGAATTAAAAAAAAAATAAATATTGATAGAAAGAGATAAAAGTGAAAGAAAGACAGAAAGGAAGTAAAGAGAGGAAAAGAAAGAAGAAAGAAAACGAGAATGAATGAAAAGAGAAAGAAAAAAGAAAAAAAACTCGAAGAATTCTAGGAAAAGAAAGACAGGGAGAAAAAGACAGAAAGAAAGAAAGGGTGATATAGCAAGAAGAAAGAAAGGAAGGAACTAAAAGAAAAATAAATATTGATAGAAAGAGATAAAAGAGAAAGAAAAACAAAACGAAAGAAAGAAAAAAGAAGAAAAAGGTAGAAAGAGAAAAAGAGTAACAAAGCGAAAATAAAGAAAATAACAAACGACTTGAGAAAGACAAGAAAGATATATAGATGAAAAGAGAAAGGAAAAAGAAATGCTAAAAGAATGCAAGTTAAAGAAAGAAAGAAAGAAAGAATGAAAGAAAGAAAGAAAATGGCAGAGAAAAAGATAGAAAAAATGCAGAAAGAGAGAAAGAGAAAAGAAAGAAAGTGAAAAAAAGATCAATAGCAAGCAAAAAAAAAACAATAAAAAGAAAGAAAATAATAGAAAAAGAAAGAAAGAAAGAAAGAGGGAAAGAAAGAAAGAAAGAAAGAAAAAAGAAAGAAAGAAAGAAAGAATGAATTGTGGCAGAAGGGAAAGCAAAGGAAGTGAATTAGAAAGAAAAATAATAGAAAGAAAGAAAGAAAGAAAGAAGGAAAGAAAGAAGGAAAGAAAGAAAGAAAGAGGGAAAGAGGGAAAGAAAGAAAAAAAGAAAGAAAGAGGAAAAGAAAGAAAGAAAGAAAGAAAGAAAAAAAGAAAGAGGGAAAGAAAGAACGAAAGAACGAAAGAAGAGTGTAAGAATTTGTGGCAGAAGGGGAAAGCAAAGAAGTGAATTAGAAATAAAAATAATAGAAAGAAAGAAAGAAAGAAAGAAAGAGGAAAGAAAGAAGAAAGAAAGAAAGAAAAGAAAGAAAGAAAGAAAGAAAGAGAAGAGGGAAAGAAAGAGGGAAAGAAGAAGGAAAGAAAGAAAGAAAGAGGGAAAGAAAAGAGGAAGAAAGAAAAAAAAAGAAAAGAGGGAAAGAAAAGAAGGGAAAAGAAAGAAAGAAAGGGGAAAAGAGAAGAAGAAAGAAAGAAAGAGGGAAAGAAAGAAGGAAAGAAAGAAAGAAAGAGGGAAAAGAAAGAGGGAAAGAAAGAAGGAAAGAAGAAAGAGGGAAAGAAAGAGGGAAAGAAAGAAGAAAGAAAGAAAGAGGGAAGAGAAGAGGAAAAGAAAGAAAGAAAGAAAGAAAGAGGGAAAGAAAGAAGGAAAGAAAGAAAGAAAGAGGGAAAGAAGAAAGAAAGAAAGAAAGAGGGAAGAAAGAAGAAAGAAAGAAAGAAAGAAAGAAAGAAAGTAAACAAATGAAGAAATCTAGCAAAAGAGGGAAACAATGCAGAAATGGAAAAGAAATAAAATAATAGAATAAAAGAAAGAAAGAAATGTAGCAAAAGCAGTAAAAAGAAAAAAAAGAAATTAGAATAATAGAAAGAAGAAAAGAAAGAAAAAAAGAAGTGTAGCAAAAGAAGGAAAGAGAGAGAAAAAAAAGAAAAAGAAAAAAACTTATAGAAAGAAAGAAAGAAAGAAAGAATAAATAAATAAATATAGCAAAAGGAGTAAAAGAGGGAGGGAAAAAAGAAGAAAGTCTAAATAACAGAAGGAAAGAAAGAGAGAAAAGAACGAAAGAAAGAAAGAAAAATATAGCAAAGGAGGAAAAGAGAGAGAGAGAAAGAAAGAAAAAGAAAAAAAATTATAGAAAGAAGAAAGAAAGAAAGAAATATAGCAAAAGGAGGGAAAAAGGGAGGAAAGAAGAAAGACTAAATAACAGAAAGAAAGAAAGAGAAAGAAAGAAAGAAAGAAAGAAAGAATATAGCAAAAGGAGGAAAAGAGAGAGGAAAAAAAAGAAGAAAGACTAAATAACAGAAGGAAGAAAGAGAGAAAGCAAGAAAGAAAGAAAGAATAAAAAATATAGCAAAAGGAGGAAAAAAGAAGAAAGACTAAAGAAAGAGAAAATAAATAAAGAAAGAAATATAGCAAAAGTAAGAAAAGAGGGAGGGAAAAAAGAAGAAAGACTAAATAACAGAAGGAAAGAAAGAAAGAACGAAAGAAAGAACGAAAGAAAGAAAGAGTAAAGAAATAAAGCAAAAGTAGGAAAAAAAGAAGAAAGACTAAATAACAGAAAGAAAGAAAAAAGAAAGAAAGAAAGAAAGAAATATAGCAAAAGTAGGAAAAGAGGGAGAAAAATAAAGAAGAAAGACTAAATAACAGATGGAAAGAAAGAGAGAAAGAAAGAAAGAAAGAGAAGAGAAGAGCTTCCGAAATAAACACGTCAGTCTGGCTTTTGTGGTTTTCGCTAACATTTACGTCAGCCGGAACCCAATATAGACATAAGAGAAACGCGTGAAATTCATTCGTCTTGATACTCTTCCTTCGCCCCGCCTTCACAGCATAGCCAGGAACCTCTACAACCTCCAACACCACCGCCGCCGCTACCACCGCCAACAACAACAACCACAACAACAACCACAACAACAAACAAACAAACAGCCGCCGTCGACAAAATACCTCTTTTGTCTCTTGCACACTCGGTGAGAATGCACTTCAGCCCTTTTTCGCTTTGTTCTCCATTCCAGATATCTCACTAATCTGTTATAACTGTTAAATGCTTTAGTATTTGAGAGGCAGCGCAACGAGTACCGCCAACCACGTCGTAATTGCCGACTTCAAGAAGAGGCAACAAGATGCTGGGAATAGTTTTGATGCACCGGTGCTATTTCTCCCCGCCTTTATTGCAATTTTATACTTACTCTCTCAGCGGGCCGGCTATTACGACAGACTATCAATACAGGATAACGGCGACGAAGTTATTGTCTTCTTTTTAGTTGGTTTATTATTTATATTTTCTTATATTGTTAGTTTTTTTGTTGTTTTTGTTTTTTTACAGGATGTAGTCAGGAGCAAACCCCCACCCTCTAAAAAAAAAGAAAAGTTGTTGAAGTAGCGACGCTGGATATCCGCCACAACCCACTTAGAGAGCGCAAAAAATAAAAAAATAAAAAAAATAGGGGGTTCATAAAAATGTGTATTTCCTTCAATTACAAGCTAATATTTAAAAAAAAAAAAAAAAAAAAAAAAAAAAAAGGGAGCCGGGTTAGCTCAGTCGGTAGAGCGTTCGGCTAGAAACCACAAGATTCCTGGTTCGATACCGGTCCTCGCCAACTCAGCGTAAATATTTAGAAAAATAAACCCGTAAATGATTGACAAGTTCTCAGCTTTCATATGTATATGTGTGCGTGTATATATATATATATATATATATATATATATATATTACAAACGATTCAAATCACGACGCACATGGGCGGCCTTCTATCTATAGCTCTGCTGATGAGGCCTAATAGGCCGAAATGTACATACAGAGATTGATTTTTCTCGATTTGTATTAGCCATACATTTAAATAGGCATTCCCGCCTAATTCATTATTAATTAATTAATTTTCAAAATAGGTACGACTCTAATTAAGCACATATTCTCAAAAAATTGTCGGCAAAAAGCCATTCCAAACATACCTTGTTTACAACTTATCATATATATATATATAAACAATTTTTTGTATGAAACAAAGAAAATACAGTGCTCAATCACAAATTGTGAGAGCTAATATTTTATTTTTGTTGAGTTTAAAAAAAAAAAAATGTGCTTACTTATAGACAGCTACCCAGGTTGTCTTGCTAAGTCGCAAATCATCAGGCTGTCAAATTAGATCTTATGGTGTTTATTTGAAGACCTTTTCTTAATGTTATATCTGGACCGCAAATAACGTCGGTTGCTTTTGTGGACGCTAATGCGCTTCGGATGTTTTAAAAGATCTTCAAATAAACACCATAAGATCTAATTTGACAACCTGATGATTGCGACTTAGCAAGACAACCTGGGTAGCTGTCTATAATAAGCATTTATTAAAAAAAAACTCAACAAATTAAATATATTATATATATATATATATATATATATATATTGTAGATCCAATGAGAAAAGTAAATATTTCATAATAAACATGGTTCACAAAATGGTTTGAATTTTTTTCCCCTAATTATTTCAGTGGGTGCGACACGTGTTTTGGATTCTTTCACACCTTCTTCAAACTAATCCAATCATGGTTTGTGTTGAGTATGAGTAGCACAGGGATCTGTGCGGTAAAGTAAGGAGCTGATGGTAGGTGTGGCGCTCTACCTCAGACGCAAAAAAAACAATCTCCTTGGTCTAGCGCTAGTGAAAAGGGAATAGACTCCCTCGCTGATTGGCTGATACCGACATTAGGCCGCCCCGACGACTTTACTTTACTTATTTCGAAAAAGGAATCTTTCTCTCCCCGTCTCCTCTCTTGCCTATTGATAGGTTAACTTAGAACAAACATCAAAAACAAAACANACAAACAAAAATTCAAAAACAAAACAAAGAGAAAATGCGTTTTTGGGAAAGATTGTTTTGCGTCAATCAACGAGTCTATAGGGAAGACACTGTGAGCTTTGATATTCAGGATTCGATTCCCTGATATATCTTGTCCTGTTTGTATCTGTTACAAAGAGCTAAGACCCCCCCCCACAAAAAAAAATAAAAAAAATAAAAAAAATAAAAAGGGTCTTCTAGGTAAGAACACTAAGCTGCGTCTGCTGGTGAGTATAGATATCTGGTTTGTTTTATGTTTGTTGTTTTACGGCAATTCAAACCTTTTCGGGTCATTTAATGCCGAATCAAGTCATGTCGAGAACTAACAGCAAGGTACCTGCTGTTTCTTAAATGGACACCCAATTATGTATTAAACAGGCTCATCACTATTTCTCTGAAATTTTTTAGATGAGGCTTAACACTTATCCGAATATAAGCTTAACCCTTTAAAATGATAAGCCCAATATTTTTTGCTGAGCCCACAATTTTACTATACACTGGAGGCCCACACTTTAGAGCTCACAGAGATCATATCATATATACTAAAAGTAAAAGGCCTAATTTAGCAAACATTCACAGCCCTTTTTTTTAATGATGATATGTTACATTTTGGAACATTCCAAATGATACAATAATATTAATGCACAATGTATAATAAATAAATGAAGATAACTTATAATTACTATTTCTCTGAATTTTTTAGATGAGGCTTTATAATTGTATTTATTTGGATTATTCGGACTATTGTCCTCATCTTTATTGTTATCTGTACAACGTTTCCGACCGAATGTGCCCTCCGGCCTTCTTCACGATATTCCTGTTCGACTAGGTAGCCTTCTCGAACTCGAGAACCTTCTTTTTGACTCGAGATCCTTCTTTTCGAACTCTGGAATTACTTTTTGATCTCGATTAAGAAAAGGACTTTTTTCATAACACCGTCAAATCCGGTTGTTTATTAGGGGTTAAAATTAGGGTTAGGGTTAGGGGTTAGGGTTAGGGCTAAGTTTTATAATTTAAAAAAATCTTAAAAATCGTCTGTTAAAACAAACCGGATAATTGACGGTGTAAATGGAAAACATGTCCTTTCTTTTAATTGAGATCAAAAAGGGGTGCCTAAAGGTCAATGTCCTATAAAAATTACTTAGCTTTGCTTTGTCTAGTACACTTTCCTCATATTACTATTGCAAAGAGACTATCCGTCTAAATACTGAACAGGTTTGCGT
Source organism: Doryteuthis pealeii (assembly GCA_023376005.1). Taxonomy (NCBI): domain Eukaryota; kingdom Metazoa; phylum Mollusca; class Cephalopoda; order Myopsida; family Loliginidae; genus Doryteuthis; species Doryteuthis pealeii. The sequence goes on from CM042156.1 coordinate 101,056,060, forward strand.
AGAAATTTACAAAGGGGTACCTCACGCGATGTAATGGTTAGCAGGGTATATTCTGTAATCTATTGTTGGTGAGTTCGATTCTCATTAGGCGTCCCATACTTCTGACCATGTGGCACGCATCTAAGCTAAGCTTAGTAAATAACTATATAAAGACCAGTTCCGATTCTCATTTAGCACCCCATACTCCTGCCTTGTGTCGCATCCAAGCTAAGATTTGTAAATATCTATAATATAGTCTTTGGGTACCTCACCGTGATGTATTGGTTAACAAGCTAGATTCACAAACCAGTGTTAGTGAAGCTAGATCTCAGTGGGCACCCCATACTTCTGTCCTTGTACCATACTAAGCTTAGTAATAACTATATAAAACCAGTTTCGATTCTTATGGACAGCCCATACCCTGGCACTTGTGTCGCATCTAAGCTAAATTTGTAAATCTTATTATAATAATGGAGATTGTGTGTTTTTCTGTCTGTAACCGAAACTATATTCCAATACTCAAGTCACAAATTCTCTTATTATTGACATCACATTCTCCATGATTTTATTTTTTATCTAACCTCATTATTAATAAAATTATCTTACATTATTAATACTGTTAACTATGTCTACATACTGACAACATGCAATATATTATATATACAAAACAAAATAGCGGTTTAACGTGTGAACGGGAAGGCTAATTTGCATATTATATTAAAAATCGAATTTAAAAATATGTGCTTAGTATTATTGATTTCTAACTGTTTGGTTTTATTTTAATGAATATAAGCAAAATCTCTCAATGAATCTTAAATGAAATCATAACAAGATAAAATAACTGTCATTTTTTCTTTACTTCCTCATTTAACTAAATACTTAAATTAGAAAAAATAACAATGAAAGACGAGAGTGAGGAAGAGTAAGTTTAGTCAGTTGTTCCATTTTTATTATACTCCCCTGTTTCAATCTTTATTATACTCCCTCTGTTTCAAATCTTTTATCTGTATTCTTATTTAGTTTTCATTAGGCCTTTCTAATTTAATACATATATTTTATACATTAAAAGTTAAATACTTGCACCCGGAGGGTGCATATATTTGAGCTAGTATCTATAATATAGTCTTTGGGCACCTCGCGTGATGTAATGGTTAGCAAGCTAGATTCGCAAACCATTGTTAGTGAGTTGGACTCTCATTGGGCACACCTATACTTCTGGCCTTGTGCCATATCTAAGCTTAGTAAAATAACTATATAAAACCAGTTTCAATTCTCATGGGGCGCCTAACTCCTGGCCTTGTGTCGCATCCAAGCTAAGATTTGTAAATATCTATAATATAATATTTGGGCACCTCACGTGGTGTAATGGTTAGCAAGCTAGATTCGCCAAAACCATTGTTAGTGAGTTCGATTCTCATTGGGTCACCCTATAACTTCTAGCCTTGTGCCATATCTAAGCTTAGTGAAAACTATATAAAACCATTTCAATTCTTAAGGCGCCCCACTACTCCTGGCCTTGTGTCGCATCTAAGCTAAAATTTGTAAATATATATAATATAGAGTCTTAGGCAACTCACGTGTGTATTGGTTAGCAAGCTAGATTCGCCAAACCATTTGTTAGTGAGTTCGATTCTCATTGGCACCCTATACTTCCGGCCTTGTGCCATATCAAGCTAAGCTTAGTAAATAACTATATTAAGACCAGTTTCTCAATTCTCATGGGCGCCCCATACTTTTGGCCTTGTGCGAATCTAAACTTAGCCGAGGAAATAACTATAGAATTTATTGAGCTTGTGTTAGTTGGCAAACATTCCTCAGATTACTACTTACAAAGTAATCAACCCACTCAAATTGGTCACCCTATAATAACTAAACAAGCTCAAAAGAAATTTACAAAACGTTTAGTTAGTTTTCCGCAAAAGCCTCATATTGCTATTGTAAAGTGGTCACACGTCTACATACTGACTAGGATTATATCATAGAAACTAGCATATGTATTCACCCTCCGTAGGGTGTAAGTATTTAAGTTTTAATCATAAAAAAATTCTATTAAATTCTAAAGGCTAATAAAACTAAATAAGAATATCAAATAAAAAGATTTGAAACAGAGAGATTGAACAGCAGAAACTTATCCTTCCATCCCTAACCGACTTTCCTTGCTATATTTTCCTAATTTAGTTATTTAATTAAAATTGGACGTAAAGAATAAAATTACAGACATTTCTTCTTGTTAATGGATTTAGAAAAAAAATCCCTGAGATGTCTGCTCATATTCCTTAAGCTTAAAACAAAAACGATTGAAATCAATAATGCTAAGCACATATTTATCAAAATCAAATTTTCAATATCAATATGCAAATTAGCCTTCCCGTTCACACTGTAAATCGTTATTTTGTTGTGTATATAATACAATTGTATGTTCATTAGTATGTAGACCCGCCCAACGGGTTGGGGTCCAGTGGCTGCGCCCTGGATCTTTACAAGTTAATAGCGTCGGATCCCAGGGAGCTATCCCCCCAGGCAATACCTGTCCCCTTGATTTAAAAGGCAGTGCTGGGTTTATTGCCCGACAATTTCAAGATACCATATACTGATTTGAAAACTAAAATTACTAGATTCTATTCATACAAAATGGCAACAACACGGAATAACAACATCCACAATAAACTCTTCCTAATCAAACCTAATTGGGAGCTGGAGACCAACTTTAAGGAAGTCTAGAAAGGAACAATTCATGTGTCTCCGATTATGTATTGGTCATACAAGATTAACACACTCCTATATACTCAAACAAGAACAACAACCACAATGTGAAACATGTCAAACACCTTTGACAGTTAAACACTTATTCATGGAATGCAGGTTTCTTGCTCACATCAGAAAACCGTTATTAAAGCAAACATATAAAAGATCGTTTGAAAATGTCAACCATGGAGGATATTCTCTCTTTTTGAGAGAAATCAAAAATATATCCATAGAATACAGACATGAAACAAAATCAATACCATACAACATAATCCTCAATGCTAACACATTGTAAACCAATTTCTAAAAAGTATAAATATAAATAACGCATATGCATAACTTCCTAACCGTAGGCATGACATAACCCCAGACGGGTTGATATGCCGTTAAAACAATAAACAACAAACAAACAAACAAATAGATAAAGTTGGTCCTCAGTCTCCCAAATTGGGTTTAATTTCTACGACACGATATTTTTTTTACCAGAAATTCCAAAATTCGTTTTCTGTTATTCTTTAATTTTGCCCTTCGCCTCGTCTTTTTATTTATTTTGTATTTGTCAATAAAAGACATTTTAATTAAAACACCCAAAACGTCCTTTTTTTGTTGTTTGTTTATTTGTTATTTTGGTGGGGGCTTTGTTTTTGTAAACAATATCTTTATAAGAGAAATAAATATCAACGCATTCCTCTATTCATTTCCCCACAAATGTTAAAGATTGATACCAAATCCCCAAAAGGTGAGATCTATTATAACCCCGCCCCATAAAAAAAAAAACAACAAACAAAAACACGACTATCCTTAGGGTATTTCCTATGTGTCAGAATTAACACGGAAATTACAAAACCCTGCTGACGTGAGTTAGGGTAGGTCGATTTTTAACTTTTGGAATATCAAATTGTCCATCTATTGCGAAAGTTGTGTGTTAGTATACTGAATACTGATACCAAAAATTAGATTCTTTACTTGCACCATTGTCTGAGGAAATAGCATCAGAAAACCGTCTATTAAAATGCACTAAAACATTCTGGTTTTCGCAGAATTAGCCTTGAACAAACGAGGAATATATATATATTAATATATATATATATATATATATATATATAGTATATATATATATATATATATATTATATATATATGATATATAATATATATATATATATATATATAATATATATATGTATGTATATATATATGTATATATATATATATATATATATATATATGTATATATATTATATTAATATATATATATATATAATATATATATTGTATGTATATATATATATATATATGTATTGTATATATATATATATGTAGTAATATAATATATGTATGTATATATATATATATATAATATATATATGTATGATAATAATATATATATGTATATGTATATATATATATATATATATATATGTATGATATATATATATATATATAATATGTATGTTATATATATATTATAATATATAGTATGTATTATATAATATATATATATATGTACGTATATATATATATATATATGTATATATATTATATATTGTATGTATGTATATATATATATATATATATATATATATATGACCTTTTCTCGATTTGTTTACGCTTTATATTTAAACCGATATGCACGCCTAATTCATTTAGTTACAATCAATTAATTAACAGACTTAGGTATGACTTTAATTAAGCACACAATCTCCCACAAATTGTCGGCATTGCCATTTTCAAACACATTGTGTGACTACTTCATACTGTCGTGCCATAAGTCAGCCCAAAAAAGATGCGATATACATACTAGTTTAAAATGAATGAGAAATCTGGGGAAGCCAGCTAGTGTAGTGGTTGAATGTCCAACCTGTCGGCCTGAGATGTAGGGTTCGAATCCACGCACAAAGCACTGCCCTGTCTATAGCCCTACCGATGAGGCCTAATGGGCTGAAAATGTACATACAGACATGACTTTTTCTCATTTGTTTACGCTTTACTTAAACCGATATTGCACGCCTAATTCATTTATTACAATTAATTAATTAACAAAATTAGGTATGACTTTAATTAAGCACATAGTCTCCCACCAAAGATGTCGCATTTGCCATTTCACACACATTTTGACTACTTCATATATATATTAATTATATATATATATATATATATATTGTATATACATTATTTTCATTTTTATTTTTATTCTTAATTCTATCTTAGGACTTTTAATAATAATAACAAAAATACCAAGATTATAATACTTTCCCCACTGCGTAATTCACTTCATAATTAGCTTCAATTAGATTAAATCAACAATAATAAACTTTAAATTTTGAACATATTTTAATAAAACCACATTATTAATCACCATACAGCTTGTCCATTAATTTTTATTCTAATTTATTGTTGGCCTTAATCTTATTATAGGAGATTGTGTGCGTTTCTGTCGTAACCTAAACTATTATTACTACTCATATCATTATTCCTTAGTTTATTGACATCACATATTCCATGATTGTATTTTTATTTAAATCTCAAATTCATTAATAAAAAATTGTTTTTACATTATTAATACTGTTAACCATGTCTAATACTGACAACATGCAATTATATTAATATACAACAAAATAGTGTTTACAGTGCTGAATGGAAGGCTAATTTGGCATATTGATATTAAAAGTTTATTTAATAAATATTGCTTTAATATTATTGATTTTCTAATTGTTTTGCGTTTTATCTAATGAATATAAGCAAAAAATCTTCGGGATAAATCTTGAAAAGAAATCCCTGACAGAAGAAATAACTGTAATATTATTCTTTACTTCCCTATTTTAACTAAATAGTTAAATTAGAAAAATGTACCAATGAAAGACGGAGTAACGGAAAATGATGGAATGAGTTAGTTTCAAAGTTGTTCTATTTTTGAATCATACCCCTATGTTCCAAATCTTTTTAATCTGCATTTATTCAGTTTCATTAGCCTTTCTAATTTAAATATGATATTTTATTAATTAAAATTTAATATTGCACCCAGAGGGTGCATATATTTGCTAGCTTCAATAAAACAAAATTACCGAGACTTATCAGTGCGTATACACCTACTCTCACTTCATAATAACTCCAATTAAATAAAACAAAATAAATAAATTGAACATATTTTAACAAAACCAACATTAGCATTATGGCACCCATATAGTTGTTAGAACAGTCCGTAATCCAGTAAAAACATTAAACAAGAACGATTTTACTACCATTGTTTATCATTTTGACCTTACGAAAAAAAACAACTTCTTGCTGCTAGTACCTTTGAATTTGAAACCAGCGTTCCTCGGATAACAAACGTTTAACGCGAAGGACACAGGACGTTAGTCGACTGCCATTAATCAATAATCTGATTAAATTCAGATGATTTAACCCTGCAGAATCTTATGGGTAAACTCGAGATAGGTTATCACTATGTAACCTATCTTGTAATAATATATATATATATATATATATATAATATATATATATATATATTACCAACACTGAACAACGAATAGGATTGAACAAGCTCAGTTTCTTCAAAGCAGATCTAACTGTTTTATGTTCAGCGTTTCCTTCTCTTAATGGTTCCTAGCCAAAGTTAAAGAGGCCAATCTGTCCTACTAGTAAACCCATAGTTGAATGAAGAGTAGTTGAATGCGACTTTTTCCCAACAGTATAAGTACAGTCTGAAAATGCCAACATCCACGTCCAGAAATTTTGAAATCCGGACTCGACGATAGTCATATTTCTACGAATCTAACCATTAAACACGTATGCGGCAAGTGTGTATTGTAATGAATATGGAAATAAACCCTGATGTTTGGGGTGTGTTTAGAAAGTGTAGCTGTCACCATGTGTGGCACCCCATTGCAAAATCCTTAACGTTAATCCGTCCTGTGAGAGGTCAGGAAAATATCTACCTTTTAACTTTATGGGTCTTTTACAGATACATTAATAGAAGCTTGCAAAGTATTTTGCACCAACGCGAAGAGATCCCTTTGGTTTGGGATTCTGTTTTCCTTCTCGCTGACCTGGTTGCATACAAGGTTAGAGCCCAATCGCCGTCTAATATTACGCACATAAGTTGGAAGTGCATACCTCTTCCCAAGGGTATTATTGCTATGTGAAAATCAAGCACTGCGATCCAGGATTTGAACTCAACTCGCGCTCGATCTTAGCGAGAACGATAGTAACTAGTTATATCATGTACCTCCTATATTATAAGTAAGTCGTCGCGGGCGGCCTAAATGTCGATCAGCCAGCAGCGAAGGAGTCTATCCCCTTTTCCAAATGCTCCAGGACCAAGGAGATGTTTTTGGCGTCTGAGGTGGAGCGCCACACTACCATCGAGCTCTTACTTTACCGCACGATAAAACTATGTGGTTTCTAGCCGAACGCTCTACCAACTGAGCTATCCCGGACCTAGCGGACCATAGTTTATTAAATAATAGTGTAATAGTTATTTATGTAAGCTTAGATATGGCACAAGGCCAGAAGCTATGGCGCCCAATGAGAATCTAGCTTCCAGATGATTGATAGTAAGTTCATCTGGCCTTGGGCCAAACTTAACCTAAAGCTATTGGATAATTTAGGAAGCTCAAGATTCCTGGTTCGATACGAGTCCTCGCGAAACTGTCATCTTGGAGATATAGTTCGAAATAGACAATTCTCTTGTTTTTTATTGACATCTCTTGCTGCATTAATAAAATTGTTAAGTACTTCAATGACGAAATGTTTATTAATTAGACTGACTGATGCATCCAATGGATGCTATATATACTAGCCAAATATATGCACCTCCGGGCTGCAAAGTATTTAGTTTAATGTAATAAAATATGTATTAAATTAGAAAGCTAATGAAACTAAATAAGAATACAGATAAAAAGATTGAACAGAGGGGTATAATAAAATTGAAACAGAGGGATAAATAAAAAATGGATACAACTGAACTTAACTCTTCCATACACTCTCGTCTTTCATCTGTTATTTTTTCTAATTTAAGTTATTTTAGTTAAAATAGGAAGCTAACGAAAAATGACAGTTATTTATCTTGTTAATGGATTTCATTTAAGATTCAATTGAAAGATTTTTGCTTATATTCATTAAAAATAAACCAAACAGTTAGAAATCAATAAATACTGAGCACATATTATAATAAATTCGACTTTTTTTAATATTAATATGCAAATTAAGCCTTCCCGTTCACACTGTAACCGCTATTTTTGTATATATAAATATAATTGCATGTTGTCAGTATGTAGCACATAGTTAACAGTATTAATAATGTAAGACATTTTATTTATAATTAGGTTTAAGATGTCAATAACTAAGAGAATTGTGACTTAGTAGGAATATAGTTCGGTTATAAAAACAGAAAAAACACAACAATCTCCATTATAATAAATATATATATATATAATATTTAGCAAAAAATAAAATGTGAAACAAGCGTACGTGATTAAGGGGTCATTTTTTAATTAATGTTTTCTTTGTGGATTTTCTGGTTAATATGAAAAGAATTTCTATAATTTGTATATTTGGAGTTTTTCGACTATATTCCTGAAGAATTGCGTCCGGCAAGAAACTGCAGTTGGAATTTTTAAACATTCGGTTTAAAAAAAAAAATTATTGAGCGCACTTTTTTAAACTCGGATTTTATTAACCAGAAGTAATTTTATTTCTTCGTGGATTGGCAAAAATCCGTAATATATATATCCATAATATATATATATATATATATTATATTATAAATTATATATGACTATATATCCATAATATATATATATATATATATATATCCATAATATAATATATATATACTATATATGATAATATAACATATATATAAAGAGTGAGAGATAGAGAATAGATATAATAGACCATGTTAAGATACAAGAATATATAGATATAGACATACATATAGATATATAACGAAGTACTAGTATATATATATATATATATAGAGAGAGAGAGGAGCCAGAAAGAGAGAGAGAGAGAGAAGAGAGAGAGAGAGAGAGAAGAAGAGAAAGGGGGAGAGAAAGGAGATAGATAGGTTATATAACAGATATAGAGTATAAATTACTTAGATGATAATTGAGGGCGTTGTTTATTGTTATTTCTATAAATGTTTTAGCCATTGTTGTAACACACACTCTCTCTCTCTCCTCTCTCTCTCTCTCTCTCTCTCTCTCTCCACACACACACACAACACACATATAATATATATATATATATATAATATTATATATATAATATATATTCTTTTCTTGGTTTTGTTTTCTAACTCTGTATCTCGCATACGGCACATACACACTAGAAACACAGACTGATACACAACAAACACACACACACCACACACACAATACACAAACAAACAAACAAACAAACAAAACATACACAACAAACACACACAAATATATATATATATCGTTATATATATATATATATATATATATATATAATATATATTATATATATATATAAATTTGTGTGTATGTGTGTGCCTAAGTAGCCGTGGATGTGTTAATTGGCTTGGAAAGGTGGTACTTTCGGTGTGACGGAAAGCAGCATCGTTCTCCAAAAAGACGACTAATAACGAGGTGGGGGAGGTCGACGGTATGGGTGACACATATTTACCTTTTGCTTTTCTTTTTCCACTAAACCGGTTTGTCGTATCGACGCGCCGCCATGAAAATTGTTAGAAATTCCATGTGATATGAAAAGCCGGACATCCGGAGAAGACGACGAGCCAATGATGCGCATTTATTATTCTAAAAAAGAAATAGCGCCAGAGATTTTGCGCCATTATTCTCTTTCCCGCCTTTGAGCTGTGAAAAACGCTAAAGGATGCACCGCAAGTTCAAATCTGCCCTTTGTCAACTTTTCATTTTTTTCTTATTTCTTGATTATCATAATGATGTGATTTCTTTGCAGACAGAGACACCTATCAACTTTCTACAGGTGTATCATACATCATACATACATACATACATATATATATATATATATATATATATATATAGTATATATACTATATATATATATATATATATATAAAATATATATATATGACATAAGAAAAATGTAGGTGTCTCTGTCTTACAAGAAATCACACTCACGACACTCATAGGTATAAAATATATTAAAACAATAGATAATAAATAAATAAATATATTATATATATATAATATAATATAATATATATAGGTTTTATTTATTTATTTTTTTTTGAAGGCCAAAATAATGCAGATTTATCTTTTTTTTGTGCTCTTATTTTCGGATTAAACCATCTTCAGAGAGTTTATTAATTAGAGTTGAAAATATATATTATATATAATAGTATAATATAAATATATATATATATGCATCGTCTTGAGTGTGTCTGATTTCCCCTTGCCACAGACAAGACAACCTACCAATTTTCTTACTTGTATAATATATATTATATATATATATATATATAATATAATTATATATATATATATATGGTCGAATTTTCAATGTAATATGTATATACTGTATGTTGAGTTAATGTTTCTGTACGTGTATATTATACATTTGGTTGTCTGTTATATATATATATATATATATATATATATATATATATTATTCGTTCTTATATTTTGATTAAACATTTTCATCAAGAATTGTCATTGTCCAGTAAACCCATATCTTTCCTGGCTTTAGGTTTTCACCAGAAAGATTTGGCCGATCTATTTCCCGGCCTTCTTCACGTGTAATAAAGTCAGGTCAATAAACCTTATCCAACGTGGCATCTAACTGATTGTTAATCTTGAAGTATTCATGGATATTAATGTTTCTTCTTCGCTAAGACTATGTCCTTTGTGCCTCTAGACACATCTAACGACCTGTATGCAAATTGTGGAGATTCTCAAATTTTCTGATATGGTCCATTGTGGAAAATATTTCGTTCATACATAAACTATTCCACAATAAAATGGCTGTTTCTGTCAGAATGCTTTTGCAAGTGGACTTCACCCATACTATGTCACTCGTCTGACCAACTGGGTTTGCTTAATTTCCCTATCATCAAACACTGTTAGTTTTGGCATAATCATTCGTTTTAATAGCCATTAATTCTTGGAATACTGTTTCAGTCCGTTATTTTTGATAAGAAAAGATAAGCTTGTTTCAGTTCATATTATTTTTGTCTCTTAAACACTTCTTGAAAAATCATTTTAATTGCCTCTTATAACAACAGATTTGCATATTAGAATTCTCACACGGCTAATTTGTCTCATGAATATATGTATATGTTTACGTTGTGTGTTTCTGTTTGCTTTCCTGTGAGCGTCCAAGGGTGGGGTCATGGTCCATGGATAGCTTCACGCTATTAGGCAGGTCTCCCTTCAATAGTAGTTTAAATCACATAAGTTTTTCTTTTACTTATTTTTTAAAATAATTTCTACTACTGATTGATAATAAAATTTTCTTATTTCTTATTTCTATTATTTATTATTGATATCCACTAAATGAAATTGAATTGACCCGGAAAAAACATTAATGGGTTTGATTGATGGGTTGATTTTTGGCATGACATTCCCTCTGGGTTATTATGCCTAGAAGCTAGAGTATCTGTGTACATGGTTACGTTATACTGATATTAAGTGTAGTTTCTTAAGTGATTTTAATAAATCTCCTGACCATCTGCAGCGACATTCTTCCAGGCCGGTTGTGTCAGTGCCTGCTATATGCTGCACCCACTTGGTACAACGAAGGCGTTTTGGAATAAGCTGGATGGGACTGCACCAAGAATCTGCGTGCAGCTTGAACAAGTCGTGAAGAAGCACCCCACAAGGAAGCAAGCTGTACGGCTTCCACTTGCCCCTCATCTCACAAACTATCGGAGTAGAACGGACAAGGCATGCAGGACACGCTGGGAAGCCAGGATGACACATAAGGCACGTTCTCTCTGTGGAACCAACACATGGACATGCACTGTGGGCGCCAGCAAGACCACAATTGCCGCTATGTGAAGATCTGGCTGCCTTCCGCTGAGGACCTCTTCAGGTACAAGAGTGAGTAGAACGTTGGCGAGAATTGTCATGATATCCATTCTGCATGCGCGACATGGTGATGATGATATGATATCAGGATAATACCAATAGTGTGTACACAAGTAGTAAGTGATTGGGGTAGCTCATCATGGGAATAGAACATCCGCCTAGAGCAAGAGCACTGCAGTAACACAGCTTGTATCTGTGTGGTGAAGGGAAGCTGATCGCAGGTGTGGTGCTCCATCTAAGATGTAAGGCCAATCTCATTGGTCTGGCGCATGTGATAAGGGGATAGACTCCTAACTTTCTATCTGATACAGACTATTCCACGCTAATACATCTCTTCTTAAACTTCGCTCCTTCTTTCTTAATTTTTCATTTATTCATTCTTTTTACGTTCCAAAAATTTCCTTCTTTTTAACACTTTTTATTCCAACTTTTTACTTTATTTTTATTTCATTTTTTTATAACTTTTTTTTCTTATATAATTCTTCTTCTTCTTCTTCTTCTTCTTCTTCTTTTCTTCTTCTTCTTCTTCTTCTTCTCTTTCTTTCTTTCTTTCTTTCTTTCATTACTTTCTTTCGTTCTTCTTTCTTCTCATCAGCATTCCTCCATTTTCATTTCTGCCTGTCTTTACTTTCCTTCTTTTCTTTCTTTCATTCTTTCTCATTATCATTCCTCGATTTTCATTCTTTCTTTATATGGTTGCTTCTTTCCTTCCTTTTCTTTTTCAGCATTCCTTTATTTTCTTCACCTTTTATTTTTCTTCTTCACATGTCAGAATGATGAAATGTCATTTATTGAAGAAAAAAAATTCATTTTTTAATTTTTAATTTTTATTTCTTTATTTAAAAAAAAATTTTACCATTATTTAAAGAAGACTATGATTCCTTAATGTTATATATCAATTCTTCAATTTTTTTCTTTCTTGTAATTTAGTTTCGTTTCTTTCTGTCCGCTTCCTTCCTTCCTTTCTTTCTTCTTTTTTTCTTTCTTTCTTTGTCAAATCTTTTCTACGTCTTCCTTTCTTTCTTCACATGTTTCCTCCTTTTTCATTCATTCATTCTTTCTTTTTACCTTTGTTTTATGCTTTCATTTTTTCTTATGATTTATTTAGATTTCTTTTTCTACTTTCTTTTTCCTTTCATCTTTTCTTCATAGTTCTCTCTTTCCTCAATACTTGTTCTTTTTTTCCCCTCCTCATTCTATTCTTGTACCTTCACTTTTTCCATTGTCTTTCATTCTTTGGGTAATTTTATTTAAAGTTCTCTTCTCTCCTCTCCCTTTCTTTCTTGCTTATCCATTCTTAACTTTTTTGTATATATCTGGTCTTTCTTCTTATATTTTATTGCTTTTTCATTCATTCATAATTTCTTTTAACCTTTTGATTATACTTCGATTATTTTTTTTCATTTAGATTTTTGTCTTTTCCATTTTCTTTTTTTTTCTTTCCCATTTTATTCATCTTTTCTCTTTCTTTCTGATATTTTTTTTATTTATAATTTCATTCATTCATACTTTCTTTTTACATTGTTTATACTTTCTCCATATTTTTCTTCTGTGGATTTTGCCATTTAGATTTTCTGTCTTTTATCGCTATTTCCTTTCTCTCTTGCTTTCTTCCTGTCGCCCTTATTTTCCTTCCTTTTTTCTTCTCATTCTTTCCTTTCTTCTTTCTTATATATTTTCTTTTCCTTCTTTCTTTCTTCAATGTTTCTTCCTTTCTTCATTCATTTCTTTCTTTTAGCTTTTTGTTTTATGCTTTCTCCTTTTTATATCTACCTGTTCGTTCATATATCATTTCCTTCTTTCTTTTTTCTTTCTTTTCATTCTTTCTTCCTTTTTCTATACTTTTCTTTTCCTTCTTTCTGTCTTCAATGTTTCTTCCTTTTTCAATTCACTTTCATCTTTCCCTTTGCCTTTTTTATGCTTTCTTCTATTTTCATATCTTCCTTGTTTCGTTCCTATAGATTGCCTCGTTTCTTTCTTTCTTTCTTTCTTCTTTCTTTCTTCTTTCTTTCTTTCAAAAACAGACGCCAATCTAACTGTTCGTTCATATAGATTTCCTTCTTTTATTCTTTCTTCTTTCTTTCTTTCATTCTTCTTTCCTTTCTTTCTTATATCTTTTCTGTTTCATTCTTTCTTTTCTTCAATGTTCTTCCTTTTTTCATTCATCATCTTTCCTTTTCCTTTGTTATGCTTTCTTCTATTTTCATATCTTCTTGTTCGATTCCTTCTTATCTTTCTTTCCTTCTTTCTTTCTTTCCTTCTTCTTTCTTTCTTTCTTTCCTTTCCTTCCTTTTCTTCTTTCCTTCCTTCCTTTCTTTCTTCCTTTCTTTTCTTTCCTTTTACTCTTTCTTTCTTCTTCTCCTTTCTTCCTTTCTTTCCTTTCTTTCTTTCCTCTTTTTCTTGCTTTCCTTTCTTCCTTCTTTCCTTTCTTTCTTTCCTTCCTCCTTTCTTTCTTTCCTTCCTTCCTTCCTTCTTTTCTTTCTTCTTTCTTCCTTTCTCTTTCTTTCTTTCTTTCTTTCTTTCCTTCTTTTCTTTCTTTTCTTTCTCTTTCTTTCTTCCTTCTTTCCTTTCTTTCCTTTCTTTCCTTCCTTTCCTTTCCCTTCTCTTTCTTCATTCTTTCTTCTCTTCTTCTTCTTTCTTTCTTTCTTGCTCTTCTTCTTTTTTCATTTCTTCCTTGCCTTTCCTTTTTTCTTTCTTTCTTTCTTTCTTTCTTTCTCTTCTTTCTTTCTTCTTTTCCATCCTCCTTCCTATCCATTCCTTCCTTTCTTTCTTTCTTTCTTTCTTTCCTTCCTTTCCTTCCTTTCTTTCTTTCAAACCAAGATCGCCATTGTTTGTCAAGTGCTCTCCTCTAATATTCCATTCTTTGTTTGTATGCAAATAAACCATTTCAAACGAAATTTCAAACATGATCAATGATGGCCATTTAGGAAATCCGTTTCGCTTAAAGCAAATCTCCACAACTGATTATTCCACTGATTACCTAATTTGATATGTTACTCGCAATTAAACAGACTTCCGTTAAAATGAATGTTGTCGACAAATCTCTAATCGACGAGGGCCACAAGGCGTTGATATTAGTGCACAAAATAGTGCTTTTTATCTGTGCTTCAGTACTCTCCACACAAGCAACAAACGCACAAACCACACAGACACCACACGAAGGGATATTGCCAGACAGAAAACGCACACCAAAAACCATAAACAAACACACACACACACACACACACATATACACATATATATATATTATATATATATATGTTGTACCGGCCTTTCCTACAGTGGAGAAATACACGGTTCTCACTATGAATAGTGAGACACGAGTGAAAAGGTTGAACTGTTACCGTTAACGGCAAGCTAGCCGATTCCTGTACCATTATTGTAAATACACTTGTCTTATTTTACCCTACCTCGACTTGACTTCTTTTTTACTGTTGGATTAACATCACAACAATATATATATATAATAATAGGGCGCAGACTGGGCTCTTCGCCTTGGGAGGTAACCAGTCTAGGGAGGATAACTCTGAATTCAAAATTCCTGAGGTCGCGCGTTGATTGAGTTTGTGCGCAAAATTCTTTCCTATCGACTGTGCCAAAAAGTGTGGATGGTCCTACACAAGCCTTCACCACTATAAACAAATCCCTGTGTGGAGTTCATTGGTGTATGAACCTCATACGTCGATAATCCGGGAGAGTCCACTTAAATAGTTATATTATATATATATATATATGATATATATATATATACACACACACACTCATAATCAACCCTCATGTATCACCAATTCACCATTATACATAATCATACACTTATCAAACCGTATATTAGACCCCACCCACTCCCAACCCCAACACTTTGCCGTCCATCATTATCAGAATCCCAATTGCTACAAAACACCCTATCTGAAAAAGAAAAGGGGGAAAAAAAATTCTCCTAACTTACCAACCCTTCTGCTAACACCAAACCAATGACTCACCCCTCCCCTTTTCACGAAACCTCCTAAATTTCCCAGTATTGAAAATGTTCACCATTGAAGCAAGAACTCAACGCCACAAGTTCCTGGAAAAGGTTTATACAGACCGAAACGTTTTTACAAACCGTCGTACAACCCCACTTAACTTAGCAATAAACATCGCATTTTCTTACAAAACATTCCCCGTGTTTTGTCTACTTTTCCCAAAACTGTGGGAAATTAGAGACCTTTCAATCTTCAAAGATAAATTTTAACTTCATAACCCAGGTAACAAACCCCCAGGCACCGCCTCTAGCACATATATGCATAAAAAAAGCCCGCCCATGTATACGACGAAATCTCTCTTGTGGGTAAAAAAGACCCCTTGGTGTTTTTAGGAAATCGGCATAGAAATTGATATGGCTTTCTTTTTTCATGTTGGCAACAGAATATTTATTTATCGGAAAAACTTTGATATTTGGCTAGTTCCGTCTGCTAGGCAGGAGAGCTCGATGTAAATCTGTACATCTTATTATAATGGAGATTGTGGGTTTGTCTGTCTGTAACCGAAACTATATTACTATACAAGTCACAATTCCTTTCGTTATTTACATCATATTCTCCATGATTTTATTTTTATTTAAACCTCAATTATTAATAAAATTGTTTTACATTACTTACACTGTTGACCATATCTACATACTAATAACATGCAATTGTATTTATATATACAACAAAATAGAGGCTTAAAGTGTGAATGGGAAGGCTAATTTGCATATTGATCTTAAAAAATTGATTTTAATAAATATATGCTTAGTATTATTGATTTCTAATTGTTTAGTTTTATCTTATTGAATATGAGCAAAAATCACTTCAATAAATCTTAAAAGAAATCCCTTAACAAGAAGAAATAACTGTAATATTATTCTTTACTTACTATTTTAACTAAACAGTTTAATTAGGAAAATTTACCAATGAAAGACGGGAGTAACGGAAAATGATGGAAGAGTTAGTTTCAAAGTTGTTCTATTTTTCAATCATACCCCCTCTGTTCAAAATCTTTTTATCTACATTCTTATTCAGATTCATTGGCCTTTCTAATTTAATATGATATTTTATTATAAAATTTAACTAAAATACTTGCACCCGGAGGGTGCATATATTTGCTAGTGAATATAAAGTTATAAGTAATACAAATTATAAGGTGATGTTATGAAACATATAAAGTGAATCATAATGAAAAACAGAAAGCATTTTTGATGGGTACTCAATTTTTTTATAAACTTATTTTTTCTATTTAACCCATAGATAGGACCCTAACAAATAGAGAGAAATAAGAAATTACAGTTATTCGCCCATTTCGTTCATAAAGGAGGAGAAGAAGAAAGAGAGAAAAAAAGGAGAGGAAAAGGAAATAAGAAGAGAAATTATAACAACACAAATAAAAACATAAGCACGTCCATTTCTGAAAAGAAACTCTGATGATGAAGTTCATGCTTCGAAATCGATAAGACAAAAATAACATCTTTTTGTTTTTATTTTTTATACGCATTCTATTGGCCTTCAAAATATTAATATATTATGTGACAATGGTCGGAGTGGACCAGGGAGTTATAGGGATGAAGGGGTACTCAGCATTCCCCAGAGTTAAAGAATTGGAACTTCCTCTTTAGATAAAGTTTAACGTTATACCCAGCATAACAAGACCCCCAGCCACCGCCTTCTAGCACACACACACACACACACACACACACACACACACACATATATATATATATATATATATATATATATATATATATATATATATATACCAGCCCCTCCGCACGAGCAGGATGTGACACAAGGTCAATTTCTTAAGCGGAATTTAACAGGTTTGAATTCAGAGTTTTCGTTCTCCTAGACCGGTTGCCTAACCAAGGTTAAAGAGCACAGTCCGTCCTATCATTAAAACCAAGCACATGTTTATTATAATTGTTAATATCAATATGCAAATTAGCTTTCCTGTTTACACTGTATAATTTACTAATATATATAATAGTAAATATATGCACCCTCCAGGTGCAAGTATTTAAGTTTTAATGCAATAAAATATTATATCAAATTAGAAAGGCTAATGAAACTAAATAAAAATGCAGATAAAAAGATTTGGAACAGAGGGAGGTATAATCGAAAAATAAAACATCTGAAACTTATTCTTCCATCACTCCCGTCTTTCATTGCTAAATTTTCCTAATTAAATTATTTAGTTAAAATAAGAAGTAAAGAATAGAAATACAGTTATTTCTTTTTGTATTTTAAAAATATAACAAACACAGGATGTTATGACTAGGGGAAACAATTTTATGTGTCAATACTTAAGCATTCCAGTATATTGTACCATCTTCAGGACACTGTTAAATAATGTTTATGTGAGGGACAAAATTCACTGTAAGATTAACATATTTCATTTTATCCCTCACATAAACATTACTTAACAGTGTCCTGAAGATGGTACAATATAGCGATTGACACATAAAATTGTTTCCCCTAATCATAACATCCTGTGTTTGTTATATTTCTAAAATATTTTTTCTCATACAGTCGGATTAATTTCTTCACCGTATTTCCATATATATATATATATATATATATATATATATATATATATTATATATATGGGGATTAGTGTAGGCATCAAAATAAATGTTTATTATGCCACTTGACTCCAGACTGATTTATTCACATTTTCTAATATTTCATTGGTGGGCCTATGACCAGAGTACGTGCGTGTTTTCTCATTTTTTTATAGAAAATATGCATAATGGTCTTCGTAATTATACTGTCTAATGATCTTAACTTGTTTTGCATGGAACTACTACTTACGATATATATATACATATATATATATATATATATATATATATATATATATATATATATATGGGAGAATATGTGCTTAATTGAAGTCGAACCTAATTTTTGAAAGTTAATTCATTAATAATTAATTAGGCGGGATTTGCCTATTTAAATGTAAGGCTAAACAAATCGAGAAACCTGTCTGTCAAATTTGACTGACAATTTGCCAGACAATTTGCCTGACAATTTGACAGACAAGTTTCGAATCACACACGGGGCGGTCTTCGTATCTATAGCTCTGCTGATGAGGCCTAATAGGCCGAAATGTACATACAGAGATTGATTTTTCTCGATTTGTTTAGCCTTACATTAAAATAGGTAAATCCCGCCTAATTAATTATTAATGAATTAACTTTCAAAAATTAGGTTCGACATCAATTAAGCACATATTCTCCCAAATATTGTCGACTGAAAATAGTCATATCACAAACATCGTCTGTTTGTTTACTTCTCATATATATATATATATATATATATATATATATATATATATATATATATATGAAATAAATATTTTTAGAAAAAAACAAACACATGATGTTATAATTCGCTGACAGAAATCTGTTTCGACCTTTTATTAAAACTAGCAAATATATGCACCCTCCGGGTGCAAGTATTTAAGTTTTGATATAATAAAATATCATATTAAATTAGAAAGGCTAATGAAACTGACTAAGAATGCAGATAAAAAGATCTGCAACAGAGGGGGTATAATCGAAAAATAGAACAACTTTGAAACTAACTATTCCATCATTTTCCATTACTCCCCTCTTTCATTGGTAAATTTTCCTAATTTAACTATTTAGTTAAAATAGGAAGTAAAGGATAATATTACAGTTATTTCTTCTTGTAAATAAATTTATTTCAAGATTTATCCACGAAATTTTTGTTTATATTTCTTAAGATAAAACCAAACAATTAGAAATCAATAATACCAAGCACATATTTATTAAAATAAAATATTAAATATCAATATGCAAATTAGCCTTCTCGTTCAAACTGTAAACCGCTATTTTGTTGTATATATAAGTACAATTGCATGTTATTAGTACGTGGATATGGTCAACAGTATTAATAATGTAAAACAATTTTTATTAATAACAGATGGTTTAAAAGAATGAAATCATGGAGGATTTGACGTAAATAATTAGGGGAATTGTGACTTGAGTAGTAATATAGTTTCGGTTACAGACAGAAAAACACACAATCTCCATTATAATAAGATATACATTGAGCTCTCTGTAGTGATTTAAAGATTCACTGTATTTATACATACTGGATCATACAATAATAATACAGTGTATCTTAGAAATCACATATCGAATCATCCCTTACTACCAAGTTTTGGATACCTCTCATCATATATATATATATATATATATATATATATGTGTGTGTGTGTGTGTGTATAAATTGTCACAACATCCCTTATTTCAATTACTTTTTAACTTAAATGATTATCTTACTTATCATTCTAGCTTTGCTTTCGATATAACTTCCGATTGGGTACATTTCTTAACCTTCGTTATATTTACAAACCATGATATCTGTTTCTTTACGTCTTTCATTGCTAAATTTTCCTAATTAAATTATTTAGTTAAAATAAGAAGTAAAGAATAGAAATAAAGTTATTTCTTTTTGTATTTTAAAAATATAACAAACACAGGATGTTATGATTAGGGGAAACACTTTTATGTGTCAATACTTAATCATTCCGGTATATTGTACCATCTTCAGGACACTGTTAAATAATGTTTATGTGAGGGACAACATGCTTTCGATATAACTTCCTATTGGGTACATTTCTTAACCTTCGTTCTATTTACAAAACATAATATCTGCTTCTTTACGTTACTTCAGAAATAATTATCTTATGGACTAATACCCTTGGAAAGGGTATGAATCGTGTCCTCCCCTAGCTATGGGTTAAATTGTTTCACTAATATATACATATATATATACATAGTTGTAAAAGAAGTTGTTTCCCGACCGCGGTTTCGGTGTTATTCCAACAATTAATTAGTTTCCACTGGAATTGATTCAATTGTAAAAATGTAAATAATTTTTTGTCTATAAAGACATAGTTGAAATCTATAAAGATTCAGTGGAATTTATTTAACAATGAAATAATTGTTTGTCTATAAAGGTATAGTGGAATTGATTTCATTATAAAAATGGAAATAATTGTTTTTCTATAAAGATACAATGGAATTGATTTCATTATAAAAATGGAAATAATTGTTTTTCTATAAAGATACAATGGAATTGATTTCATTATAAAAATGGAAATAATTGTTTTTCTATAAAGCTAAATTGATTTCATTATAAAAATGGAAATAATTGTTTTTCTATAAAGCTACTGTGGAATTGATTTCATTATAAAAATGGAAATAATTGTTTTCTATAAAGCTACTGTGGAATTGATTTCATTATAAAAATGGAAATAATTGTTTTTCTATAAAGCTACTGTGGAATTGATTTCATTATAAAAATGGAAATAATTGTTTTTCTATAAAGCTACTGTGGAATTGATTTCATTATAAAAATGGAAATAATTGTTTTTTTCTATAAAAAGCTACTGTGGAATTGATTTCATTATAAAAATGGAAATAATTGTTTTTCTATAAAGCTACTGTGGAATTTCATTATAAAAATGGAAATAATTGTTTTTCTATAAAGCTACTGTGGAATTGATTTCATTATAAAAATGGAAATAATTGTTTTCTATAAAGATACAGTGGAATATATTCACAATATATTGAGCCCTATTGGATTAACTACTTACGCTATGTTCACATAGTAGTACCCATATATATATATATATATATATATATATATATTAGTGAAACAATACATATATTTATATATATATATATTCATATATATATACCAAGCCCTCCGCACAAGCAGGATGGGACACAGGGTCAATTTCT
The DNA here is from genome assembly GCA_023376005.1 of Doryteuthis pealeii. NCBI lineage: Eukaryota > Metazoa > Mollusca > Cephalopoda > Myopsida > Loliginidae > Doryteuthis > Doryteuthis pealeii. Next base: position 101,077,614 of record CM042156.1, read on the forward strand.
TGAGCGGAATTTAACAGGTTTGAATTCAGAGTTTTCCTTCTACTAGACTGTTTACCAAGCTATGGTTAAAGAACCCAGTCTGCCCTGCTATTTTCCCATAGCTGGAGGGAGAATTGGCTTCATACCTTTCCCAAGAGTATTAGCGCTATGTGAAATGCAAACAGCTTCGTCCTGGAATTGAACTCGGGTCATCGAGTCCATTTCCTACGACTCTAACCATTAGACCACGCGCCTCCAATTATATATATATATATATATATATATATATATATATATATATATATATATATATATATATATATATATATATATATATATATATATATATATATATATATATATATATATATATATATATATATATATATATATATATATATATATATATCTTATTTTTTATTTCTCTGAATTTTTGAGATGAGGCTTGATGATTAGTATTATTTATATTATTCGGACTATTGTCCTCATCTTCGTTGTTATCTGTACAACGTTTCGGCCGATGTGCCCTCCGACAAGACATACTTGAAGAAGGCCACCCCGACGACTTTATTTAATTCATTAAACAAAGACGTTTCACGGTGATCACTCATTCCCACGATGCGACGGAAAGTCAACAGTTTCTGGTGGCATTGTAAATATACTGCTGTTTGCAATCTGGGTTAGTGGTAATGATGACTTGTACCCGAAACCACGTTTGTCACCAGAGCCATCTGCGCAGCTGGAATTTTTGTTGCAGTTTGTGCTTTATTTATTTATTTGTTGTAGCATGTGTATATAAATACTGGAGTGTGTGGATGGGAGAGAGAGAGAGAGAGAGGGAGGGGAGGGAGAGGGAGAGGGAGAAAAACAATGATAAGGGGCGTGAAACTGAAAGCTCTGTGTACAGTATAAGACTGACTAAGTCGTTTACAGAGAGGCGTTGCACACTTGTCAGTTACGATAACCGTTTTATTTTATGACCTAAAGATAAAAAAAAAAAAAAAAAAAAAAAAAAAAAAAAACAGAACAAAAAAGCTATCGGCCATTGTGTTAAATGGATTACTCGAACTGATGCCTCTACCTCATCAGCATCGGCCGAATAATTTACTTACCATAAGACAGATTCAATGTTATGAAATTTCAAACCAACAACGAAGTGAGGACATTACAATTTATGAACAAGATGAAAACACCAGCTTATGCAATGTAACCCCAAAGACTAAGTAGATATTTACTTAGCTGAGTTTACAACCTCAGGGAATGAAATAACAGGAAAAGATATAAATACAAGCTTAATTGCCGCCTAAGAGGGCGGCGCTTAAGCTAGTTAACTACTAATTTTATTTCCATAATTCTAATAGTCTCTTGTGATAGATAAGTATCTAAATTATCATTACTAGCAAAATAAAAAAAAAACCCTCTGGGCGATGTAAAAATAGATTTTTGAAACATTGAAACATATTGCTTGATGGGTGGGAGTTAAAAATTCAATGTCAGCGAGTTTGTACCCTAAGTAAGTAAAATCATCAAATTCGTTAAAGGATTAAAAAATAAAACAATTTGAAATGTAAACTTTAAATATGTATTAAAATAAAACAAACTATATATATATATATCTACCAACCCCTCCGAACGAGCAGGATGTGACACAAGGTCAATTTCTTAAGCGGAGTTCAACAGGTTTGAATTCAGAGTTTTCCTTCTCCTAGACTGGTTACCTAACCAAGGTTAAAGAGCCCAGTCTGCCCTACTATTTATCCATAGCTGGAGGGAGAGTAGGATTCATACTTTTCCCAAGGGTATTAGCAAAAAGTTAAATGCAATTATCACATCTAGGATTTGAACTCGGGCCGACGAGTCCATTTCCCATGACTTTAACCATCGCATCACGCGCTTCAAACTATATAAAAACACCCTCCGGGCGATGTAAAAATATATTTTTGAAACATGTTGCCTGAGGGGTGGGAGCAAAAAATTCAGTGTCAGTGAGTTTGTACCCTAAGTAAGTGAAATCATCAAATTCATTAAAGGATTAAAAAATAAAACAATTTGAAATGTAAACTTTAAATATGTATTAAAATAAAACAAACTATATATAGATATATAATACCATTCATGTATTTTATTAAAACTTGTTTTAAAAAACAATGAGGACTGTCTAATGTTGCATGTTCAAATTTTGAATGTATCTATTCTATGTTATGACGATTTTGGGTAATGTGATGTAAGCAGTGGCGTAGATTTTGTTACAGACGAAAACCGGAAGCGAATCTCCATTATTAATAAGATTGTTAGCATCAAAAATCTAAAAAGTATTATTATTATGGTTAGCATCTAAAAAAGCTCAAAAGTTGCCAGCATTAGAGAATGTCTTGGTGGAGAAATTAAATAAAACCTATGATATATCTTATAAGAGGCAGGATATCACTAAAATCAATTGAGTAAATGATCTTCAGATAAGTTTTTAATTTTTGATATTACAGAAACTAAATCTCAAAATCAATAAGCATTTAACTTTTATTGATTAAGGTTTGATTAATTGAAAAACCCCGTGATAATTTCACAATCTTCATTATATATACTAGCGAATATATGCACCCTCCGGGTGCAAGTATTTAAGTTTAAATGTAATGAAATATCGTATTAAATTAGAAACTCTAATGAAACTAAATAAGAATGCAGATTAAAAAAATTGAAACAGAGGGGGATATAATCAAAAAATAGAACAACTGAAATTTACTCTTCCATCACTCTCGTCTTTCATTCTTATTTTTTCTAATTTAATTATTTAGTTAAAAGAGGAAGTAAAGAATAAAATCACAGTTATCTTTTCTTGTTAATGGATTTCATTTAAGATTCATTGAAGAGATTTTTGCTTATATTCATTAAAATAAAACCAAACAGTTAGAAACCAATAATACTAAGCACATATTTATTAAAATCAAATTTTTAATATCAATATGCAAATTAGCCTTCCCGTTCACACTGTAAACCGCTATTTTGTTGTATATATAAATACAATTGCATGTTAATAGTATGTAGATATGGTTAACAGTATAAATAATGTAAAACAATTTTATTAATAATTGAGGTTAAAATAAGGATAAAGTCATGGTGAATGTGACGTCAATTACTAAGGGAATTGTGACTTGAGTAGTGATTTAGTTTCGTCTACAGACAGAAAAACACACAATCTCCATTATAATAAGATATATATATATATATATATATATATATATATATATTATTATAATGTCTGTAACCGAAACTAAATCACTACTCAAGTCACAATTCCCTTAGTTATTGACGTCACATTCACTATGAATTTATTTTTATTTAAACATCAATTATTGATAAAATTGTGATACATTATTAATACTTTTGGATTAATCTACATATTAACAACACACAAGTATATTTATATATTCAACAGAATAGCTGTTTACAGTGTGAACGACAAGGCTAATTTGAATATTGATATTAAGATTTTGATTTTAATAAATATATGCTTAGTATTATTGTTTTCTAATTATTTGGTTTTCTCTGAACGAATCTGGGCAAAAATCTCGAGGATAAATCTTAAACGAAATCCATGAACAAGACGAAAGAACTGTAATTTTATTAGATACTTCATAATCTAACTAAATAGATAAATTAGGAAAAATGAAAGACGGGAGTGATGGAAAATGATGGAAGAGTTAGATTTAAAACTGTTCTATTTTTCGATTATAGCCCCTCAGTTTATCATTTTCTAATTTGATACAATATTTTATTACATCAAAACCTAAATACTTGCACCCGAAGTGTGCATATATTTGCTAGTATATATAATGCAGATTGTGAAAGTCCATATATATATATATATATATATATATATATATGGTGTGTGTGTGTGGTGTGTGTGTGTGTGTGTGTGTGTGTGTATGTGGGTCGATCTCTCTGGGAGGTCAATTCGCTGATGGTTGCTGGTTACGCTGAAATAACAAGGCTCTCCTTAAAACTGATAGTCCGAGACTCTACCAGGGAAACATCAGAAAGCCCCACTTAAGAAAGGGAATTTTACTGATATAAACATATAAAGGCTGCTAATCGTGCTCTATCCGTTTTATGGAGAGCATTGCAATATATATATTTATATATGTTTGGTGAAAAATGTAGAACAAACACGGGATGTTACAATGGATAGAAAATTAATAGTCATAGTGTCGACGTTCGAACATTTCGGTTTATAAAGAAACCTTCTTCAGGACAATGAAAATAGTCAAGGAGAAAAAAGGATTTATGTAGTTAGAAAGATTATGTATGTTTTGAACGTATTTAGTTAGGAAAATGTGAAGAAAATGTCCATCCATTGTAACATTCCGTGTTTATTCTATATTTTCTACACATAATTTCCTCATTTTACTTTTACTCATTTTACTCCCATATATATGTATATATACATTTTTTTAGCACACGGCTGACAACAACCATACATTTAATTTCAGCAATGCTTAACTTATCATACCATTACACAGAAAAAGACTTAGCCCACACTGAAACTATAAACCGATTTTTTTAACCTGGACTTATCTGTTGCAAAAACTATCACACATGAACATAATATATATATATATATATATATATATATATATATATATATCACTACTATGAACTTTAGCCTCCTCCCTCGACCTACCCCTTTGCCCATCTAGCTCCTAGCCTCCACCCTGCTTCCTGTAAACTTTCCCTACACTTCCTTCATGTTATCCTCATCCCCCTATCCCGCCCCTAACCCTACCATTCATTTCGCTGCTAACTCACCCCTCATCAAAATCACATGTACGTAATTTTTGCTTTGAATAAAGTCATTGACTGAAGATGTCATTATGAATAGGACGAAATATTTAACTATTAGATTTATTTTGAGTTATTATTTTTTGTTCACTATCCTTTTACCTACCTCATACTGTCAGATTTTACTCTAAACATCCGATCTTCACACACACACACACACACATATATATATATATATATATATATATATATATTATATCGGAGTAAAATGAGGGAAATTAATCCGCCAGTATATGTTATAATGGATAAATTAATCCGCTTATATATATGATGTTATTAACCGTTAATTTTTATATGCGCACATATATTCACACTTTCACTATACACTTAACATCTTTCATTTTGTCCCTCACATAAACATTACTTAACAGTGTCCTGAAGATGGTACAATATACCGAAATGCTTAAATATTGACACATAAAATTGTTTCCCCTAATCATAACATCCTGTGTTTGTTATATTTTTAATATTTTCTTCTCATATTGTCGGATAATTTCCTCACGTTTTTCCATATATATATATATATATTATATATATATATATATATATATATATATATATATACCAAGCGTGTTGGTAGATCCTTGCGGAGAGAAAAAAACCGGCAGAGAGTTTGATTGTAAAAATATACTACCAAACATCAACCAGGAAGAAAAAATTTTTTGAAAAAAAGAAAAGACCAAGATATTCGTACCAACAAAAAATAATCTATTGGTATAGTATTTGGCCAAAAGAAAAACAATTTATATGTATATATATGTATATAGAATATATATATATTCATATAACCGCTAGGAGAAGCTAATTTGTAAAAAGTGCTCGATACCTAAGTAGAGCCAAGTAATAAAGATAATCTACTGAGTCAGACGAACCTTCTATTAGTTTCGCATAAAGCTCTTCAGGGCTAAAATCTGACTCAGATTTTAGCCCTGAAGAGATTTATGCGAAACTAATAGTAGGTTCGTCTGACTCAGTAGATTATCTTTATATATATATATATATATATATATATATATATATAACCTATATGAAATTTAGACAATTAAAAAGAAATCTCAACCTGTTGACTCTCATCTGATGATTGCAGTAAGCATGAAAGTCATAGTAACGAGATATTAATATCCATAATATAATATATTATTGAGTGCATATTATATATATATATATATAATATAAAACAGATATATAATATATACCTATTATTTCATATATACTAATATATAATACCTATAATTTGTTGAAGCTGCCCACAAAAATAATATCATAAACCAGACACCTCCCACCACATC
>CM042156.1:101088817-101101317 GCA_023376005.1 Doryteuthis pealeii
ATATATATGATAGGTATGTAAACACGATGTGTTTGGATATGGCTTTTTGCCGACAATTTTTGGAAGAATATGTGCTTAATTAAGTCGTATCTAATTTAAAAAATTAATAATTAATTAATTAGGCAGGAATTCCTATTTAAATGTAAGGCTAAACAAATCGAGAAAAATCAATCTCTGTATGTACATTTCGGTCTATTAGGCCTCATCAGCAGAGCTATAGATAGGAAGACCGCCCTGTGCGTGATTTGAAACCGGACTGTCAAGCTGACAGGCCAGTATCATAACCCCTACACCAAACGGACTTCTTAGATTTTTACGATTTGTTTAGAGTAGGTTAATATTCCTCTTGTAGTGACTTTTATTACACGACGATATGATAGGTATGTAAACACGATGTGTTTGGATATGGCTTTTTGCCGACAATTTTTTGTGAGAATGGAAAATGAATCCGACAATATGAGGAAAAAATGAGTAAAGAAAAGAAATGTAGATGGATAAAAAATTTTTTTTAACTGTCTCTAACGGCCTCTGTGTTCCTAACGATTTAAAAAATATTCTTTTTTTCGAACATTTAAAATTCTATTCTTGTCTCCAACGATTTTTTATATCCACTCAAAAAATAAAAAATTCACCCTGATGAAGGTCGTAAAAAAATCTCTCTGTGTACGGAACATTTTATACATTTTTCCTATTATTATTATCATCATCATTTTCAACTCCATCTGATTATTTTAATAATAATAATAATAACGTAAATCCGTATACATTTTGATAAACAGACCGAAACACATGTGTAAGCGATATCGATTAAAAGTGATATCCATAAAATTCATTTTTATCCATCTACATTTCTTTTCTTTACTCATTTTTCCTCATATATATATATATATATATATATATATATATATATATATATATATATATACACAAACAACATTATTTAACAACATCTGTGCTGCTAGATGACCTGATGATGATGAAGTTCATCTCCAAAATTTCGACATTCCTTTTTCGAACAAGCGAGTGCGTATAAGTACCACCTAGGTGATAAGTAGAGAAAAATGAACAGTATCATGAATACGGTAAGGGAATTGAATGCGAACCCTGCCTATGTGATTAATATATTGAAATACGACTTTGGGTCCCAAGGAGCTGAGGGATCGCCCCAGCGAATGTTTCGAGATTCAAAATGCTAACAATAACGATGAGCTTTAAGAAGGAAAGACGCTCGTGAGTTCACGGATTGGATGGTGTGCTCGAGAAACGTAACTGGAAACCTGGTTTTATTTAGATTCGAACTCGGATTCAGGGGACAGTAGTCAGGAATGTAATATTTCTAACTAAATATTACCGTCAGTAAATTGTCAACGTTCTTGTGTATGCATCAATCAAGATTGACTTTAGGGGCCTTCCTTTGATGCAGAGGGGTGGAGCTCAATGCAACCGAGTCCCAGCAATTTCGTCAACCCAACTCCCCAAACACTTACCCACTCGTGTCCCCCAACGATACGGAATCAAGTGACAGACGTATATCAAAAGTGAAAAGGTGAATATTTAAGCATCACTTCGTCTATTTTTTGCGGGGAAGACCTGATGTATAGAAAGATTTATTGACATTAAGCGCCGGCTTAGCCCAGTCGGTAGAGTGTCCGACTGGGAACCTCGAGGTTCCTGGTTCGATACCGGCCCTCGCCAACTCAGCGTATGAGTAGCACATGGATATGTGCGGTAAAGTGAGGAGCTGGTTGTAGGAGTGGCTCCGTCCTAGACGCCCAAACAATCTCCTTGGTCTAGCGCTAGTGAAAAGGAGTTAGACACCCTCGCTGATAGGCTGATACCGACTTTAGGTCACCCCGACGACTTCCTTTATATATATATATATATATTTATATATATATATATGTGTGTGTGTGTGTGTGTGTGTGTGTGTGTGTGTGAAAATGGAAAAGGAATTGAATCCGACAATATGAGGAAAAATGAGTAAAGAAAAGAAATGTAGATGGATAAAATGAATTTAATCGATATCACTTACACATGTGTTTCGGTCAGTTCATGTGTGTGAAAATATTTCGCACACATAGAAGAATCGACCTTCATCAGAGTGAACATTTATTTTGAATGAAAAAATTCGTTGGGAAAAAACAACAGAGATTCTTCTATGTGTGCGAAATATTTTCACACACATAAACTGAACGAAACACTTGTGTAAGTGATATCGATTAATGTGATATCGACTAAATTCATTTTATCCATCTACACTTCTTTTCTTTAGTCATTTTTCCTCATATATATATATATATATATACATTAGTATGTACCAATTAATTGTTCACCTCTTACTGATAGTTGCCGACAGCCGAAAGGGTAAGGAGCTTGACAGACTAAAATTCAGTCGGGTTTCGCTCCCGGCAAGATGTAGCTGTTAAAGTCGAGCCGCACTGATATGACGTAAACGTCGAAACATTGTCTGTGGATAATTAATATATATGATCCCAATACCTGGTAGAGCACTCTAGGGGAGACGTTAATTGAACTTTCACCGTTTAGCGTAAGGCATTTACTAGTCTGTTGTTTACAGATTTGAGTTCTCTGGTGATTGTGAACATAAGTATGTATCAATTAATTGTACGCCTCTTACTGACAGTTGCGGGCGGCCGCGAGGGTAATGAGCTGGACAGACGAAAATTCAGTCGGATTTCACTCCCGGCTAAAGTAGCGCCGCACTGATGAGACGTAAACGTCGAAACACCGTGTTTGTGGATGACTAATAAATATATATATATATATATATATATATATATATATATATATATAAGTAAAGAAATAACAAAAGACTTAGAGATTTAGCATTATAGTCTATTTCAGAGAGCTTAGACAAAGTGTCTAACTCTCCAACTCATCAGATGCTAATGATCATTAGCATCTGATGAGTTGGGAGAGTTAGACACTTTGTCTAAGCTCTCTGAAATAGACTATAATGCTAAATCTCTAAGTCTTTTGTTATTTCTTTACTTATATATTTTTGCTCTGTGAAGATTTCTTATCTGGACTTTGGATTATATATAATATATATATATATATATATATATATAATATATATATTATATATATACTGAAGAGGCGTAATACGTCGAAACAGGAATGTAGGTAAATGATAATGCGGATGCTTCTCACGCTGGTCGGTTGAGCTCTCTGGAGGGGGAAATTTTTGGTGGCCACTATTTACGCCAATATTCAATAGTTCTCCTAAAACAGATTGAGCGCTCCTAGCGGACTGATATCTTTATATAAGTAAGTTATCGTTCTCTACGTGGTTGATGTAGAGGGAGCGGAGATGAGTCTAACCGATTACAATTCGGTTGAGTTTCGATCCCGGCCTGAAAATCCGGCATGTCTAGCCTCACTAAAAGACGTGATAGGTCAAAAAAGGAATGAATGTTGATGATAACACACACACACACACCACCACACACACACAAATATATATATATATATATATATATATATATATATATATATATATATATAAGCCATATCAAAACACATCGTTTGTGTATTTACTTCTCATACTGTCGTGTAGAAAAGTCACGATAAGAGGGATTTAACTTACTTCTAAACAAAAAAAAAAAACGAAAAATCTAAGAAAGTCCGGTTGGTGTAGGGGTTACTGTCCTCGCCTGTCAGCTTGACAGTCAAGGTTCGAATCACGCACAAGGCGGTCTTCCTATCTATAGCTCTGCTGATGAGGCCTAATAGGCCGAATTGTACATACAGAGATTGATTTTTCTCGATTATTTTAGCCTTACATTTGAATAGGTATTCCCGCCTAATTAATTAATTATTAATTAATTAACTTTCAAAATTAGGTACGACTTCAATTAAGTACATATTCTCCCAAAAATTGTCGGCTAATAAAAAGCCATATCAAAACACATCGTTTGTGCATTTACTTCTCGTATATATATATATATATATATTATATATATATATATATATACTGTTTAAAATTAATATCACATAGGAAGAGAAAAGATTTATGAACAGAGCTCAAACCTCCCCTACTTAATTGCGAAATACAAATTAAAAAATTTACAGTAAATGCCAGATAGTACCCCGATTAAACCCCACGCAATGAATGCCAGAAAGCCCAGCATTTAACAGAACCATAAAACGGAACTTCTCACCCGTCAGAACCATAAACAAAATTCCCCACCCTCAGAAGCATGAAACTAGATCGCTTCCCCTTCTCTACAAAGCACTACACTACAGTATATAAGGGAAAACACAAAAGGAACAACACCACTTGGTTTGAAAATCGCATAGGCGAGAAACTGTCAGTAACCAATCGGCATAGACTTCATGTTCTCACTACCCTAAATTATATATATATATATATATATATATATATATATATATATATGCAAGAAGTGCGACGTCGTCAGCATAGTCTACATCTGTGACAGTTTGTGCGGGGTATTGCCTGCTTCTTGCCTTCTTGCAGATACACCGACACAGGCTGAGGCACTACTACACAGCCTGGAGGAGGCAGCAAAGAATGTCGGCCTCTATGTGAACTCTGATAAAGCTGAGTTCGTGAGCTTCAAAAAGCAAGGAGGCATCTCCACACTAGACAGTAGAAAAATTCACATACCTAGGTAGCAATATCTCATCCACAGAAAGCGATGTTAACACACAAATAGGAAAGGCATGGTTGGCCACCAACAAATTATCAGTCATATGGAAATCCGACCTCCCCGACAAGCTAAAGAGACGATTCTTCCAGGCTGTGGTTATATCAGTACTGCTGTATGGCTGTACCACTTGGACCCTAACGAAGCGCCTTGAGAATAAGTTAGATGGGAGCTGCACAAGAATGCTGCGAGCGGTCCTGAATAAGTCGTGGAAACAGCACCCCACAAAGAAGCAACTGTATGGCCACCTGCCTCCCATATCACTAACCATACGAGTAAGGAGGGTTAGGCATGCAGGACACTGCTGGAGAAGCAAGGATGAGCTCGTAAGCGACGTACTACTGTGGAGGCCAACACATGGACATGCTAATGTGGGCCGCCCAACCAGGACCTACATCGACCAACTATGTAAGGATGCTGGCTGCTGCGCGGAGGAGCTCCCAGAGTCGATGAATGATAGGGAAGGTTGGCGAGAGATCGTCATGGATATCCGTGCAAATTGCGCGACATGATGATGATGATATATACATATTGTGCGTGGGTGTGTCAAGACTGACAATCGGAACAGCAGCCTAACTACTTACTGCTTACTCACGAAAAATGAAATTGTAGAAGATATTTTTACTTATGTCAAGGGTAATTTAGCCTCTTACTCGTTATATGCAAGTTAAGATTTTTCTTCTTATATTTTTAGGAGAAAAAATTGCAAATGAGTTTGTTCCACTCCATAGTGCATAAAGCATATATTTGCAGTTCATGTATACATCCGTTTTAGACACATATGCGTACACAGTTTTCTTATATGTGTGTGCGAGTAGGAAGCGCGTGGTGTAATGGTTAAAGTCATGGGAAATGGGTTCGTCGCCCCGAGTTCAAATCCTGGACGTGCTAATTGCATTTCATTTAGCGCTAATATCCTTGGGAAAGGTATGAATCCTACTCTCCCTCAAGCTATGGGTAAATAGTAGTACAGACTGGGCTCTTTAACCTTGGTTAGACAACCGGTCTAGGAGAAGGAAAACTCTGAATTCAAACCTGCTGAACTCCGCTTAAGAAATTGACCCTGTGTCACATCCTGCTCGTGCAGAGGGGTTGGTATATATATAATATATATATATATATATATATATATATATATATAATTTAATATACCAAGCGTGTTAGTAGATCCTTGCGGAGAGAAAAAACCCAGCAGAGAGTTTGATTGTAAAAATATACTACCAAACATCAACCAGGAAGAAAAAAATTTTTGAAAAAAAGAAAGGACCAAGATATTCGTACCAACAAAAAATAATCTATTGGTACAGTATTTGACCAAAAGAAAAAACAATTTATATGTATATATATGTATATAAGATATATATATATTCATATAACCGCTAGGAGAAGCTAATTTGTAAAAAGTGCTCGATACTTAAGTAGAGCCAAGTAATAAAGATAATCTAATGAGTCAGACGAACCTACTATTAGTTTCGCATAAAGCTCTTCAGGGCTAAAATCTGACTCAGATTTTAGCACTGAAGAACTTTATGCGAAACTAATAGTAGGTTCGTCTGACTCATTAGATTATCTTTATATATATATATATATATATATATATATAATATATATTAATGTAGAGGCTGGAAGGAGAAGAATTGGTGAGAAAGGTGTTAATAATTTTATTTTTGATCTTTTCGAGTTTTCTGGCCAACTTTTTAATGTTTGGGTGGAATTCGTGGATAGGCCCATCAAAGTTCAAGTCCCGAGTACTTTCGGCTCCTTGAAGTGCCATCATCAGGGTTGATTAAAAAGTTGGCCAGAAAACACGAAAAGATCAAAAATAAAATTGTTAACACCTTTCTCACCAATTCTTCTCCTTCCAGCCTCTATATTAATATAATTTGGGGGCTCTTTAACCTTGCTTTAGGCAACCAGTCTAGGAGAAGGAAAACTCTGAATTCAAACCTGCTGAACTCCGCTTAAGAAATTGACCTTGTGTTACATCATGCTCGTGCGGAGGGGTTGGTAAATATATATATTGTGTGTGTGTGTGTGTGTGTGTGTGTGTGTGTCTGTCTGTCTGTGCATGTGTGTGTCTGTTTTCAAAATGTATCAAACAGTCTCTCTGATAATTGGAGTTAAGTGAGGTCTTCATGTTAATAACTATTCGCTTTTCTTTCTATCAGTCTCTCCACTTCCCTTTCTTCTCTTATTTTCCAAACTTGCCTTTCTTCTCTTCTCCGTCGGTCTTTAAACACTAGTCTGTCTTATCTTTTTTTCTCTCTCTCTCTTTCTCTTTCTCTTTCTCTCTCTCTCTCTCTCCTAGCACTTTTTCTTCTCTTTCTCTCTATCGATCTCACTACACTTATATTTCTTCTCCTTCTCTGTCAACCTTAAAACACTTGTCTGCCTTGTCTTTTATTTCTTTCTTTCTCATAGGTATACGCAGATACCTGTGTATAGAAATAAATCTCTCTCTCTCTCTCTATATATATATATATATATGATGTCTTATGAATATTCTGTGTACCATTTTCCATAAAGTCAGCGGTCTGATGAAACTCATACGTATACGCAGATACCTGTGTGTAGAAATAGATCTATAACCGCAAATTTTTTAGCCCTTTTCTTTACCAAGTATATATATATATATATATATATATATATATATATAGAGAGAGAGAGAGAGAGAGAGAGAGCGTTCGGCTAGAAACCACAAGGTTCCTAGTTCGATACCTGTCCTCGCCAACTCAGCGTATGAGTAGCACAGGGATCTGTGTGGTAAAGTAAGGAGCTGATGGTAGGTGTGGCGCTCCACCTCAGATACGAAACACAATCTCCTTGGTCTAGCGCTATTGAAAAGGGGATAGACTCCCTCGCTGAATGGCTGATACCCCGTTGACTTTGACTTTTTACTTATATATAAAGAGGGAGAGAGAGAAGGAGAGAGACGGGGTGAATGAGAGACAGAGAGAGGAAAAGTGAGAGAGAGAGAGAGATGGGGGGAAGGAAATATGCTACTTACTTAGCATTTGCTAGCTACCTGGCTTCAAACGCAAATATCGTTACGGTAAGCGTTATATCTGGAACAAAGATGTCTGAATATGTTGATTAATGTATTTTTAAATTCTACATTCATGTCAATAAACTGTAATGTTCAGATGGAACGTGCCGGTCGCAGAATTTGTTCTGCGTATTTGCTCCATAAATAAAAACAATACCCCAACTTTTCAAACCGTTATGGCTCCTGGTCATACATACAGTCATTGCAATTCGAAATTCTTGCAATACCAAATTTTCCCCTTCTCCATTGGGCAAGAAACATTGTAAGAGAAATCATTGGAAAAATCGTCGATATTGTAAAATATTTTCACACCCTGGTCGATGGACTGAGATGCAAGCAATACTGACTTTTAAGGCTGGAGATAAAGTCGTATCTTCATGCACTGATAGGTAGCCAGGATAGCTGTGTTCGGTGTTCACGCATAGTAAAATACCGACTACGGTCCACAGTTTTCATAGACGAAGCGAATCGGGGTAGATAAGAAATAGGTGTAGATAATCTGCAAACTGTTAGATTATAACACATCACTCAATAAGTCCCAGACCTGACATATAGATTGCACCACTAATAAAAAATCCATATGATTTTTATAGAGTACTAACGGCCACAAATGATGAAGAAAAAGTGCTCTTTTACCAAGACAATGCACCGATGGCAAAACTACACAAATTGCACTTTGAATTGCTTCCGCACCAACCCTATTCTCCAGATCTGGCCCCTAGTGACTACTGGCTCTTTGCAGACCTCAAAAGAATAATCCGGGGAAGTGATATCGGAAAATGAGGCCAAAGACAAATCGTTCTACAAAAAAGGCATCGAATTGTTAGAGAAGCGCACAAAATATTGCCATAAGGTGCAGTTGGTGATTTCAATTGTCCCAGACGACAGGGCGGACAGAAATCTTTAAACCTGATGCAAGATTCATTTTCATTTATCTTATTTTTTTTAAATTTTTATTAGGGTACGACAAACATTTAAAATAAATAAATAAATAGTTTTGTATTTGAGCAAATGTCAGTATCAAGATAGACAGGCTCTCATATTTTTTTTTAAATGTTTGGTGCAACACAATCTTGGTACATGATTGCACCCCCCCCTCTACGCACTGGTTGGCCTAGAATCGCGTCTTGGTGTTGCCAAGCTTAATTAAATAGCTGAGGGTATTAGCGACAAAACATGTTCTCTATTAACGCGCATTGACTTGTCAACACTTTATTATCGGCACAGTCATTACTTTCGCTGTTGGAACAAACATAAACTGTTCAATTTACTTAACAGCTAGAGTGATAATACTTAAAAAACCGATGGGAATTATAAGCGACAACAGATACTTTATTGGACGGTTTACATGAGCTCAGAAAACGTAAATTAAAAAGATTTTGGCTTAGATTATTTGACGTTGTGTTGACAGCTCGCCCGGATTCCGTTGACTCAGTCCCCTCCCTCTCTCTCTCTCTCTCTCTCTCTATCTCTCTCTCTCTCTCTCTCTCTCTCTCTCTCTCTCTCTTTTCTCACGTCCGTCCCTATTAGTCATTGCTCCTGGTAGGTAGGTCCTAAATACAGCATTCAGTGCCGGCACAAAGTTGGCGAATGTAATGTTTTTTTTGTTTTTTGTTTTTTGCTGATCAGCCAACACCAAAGTGACTATTGGGGAATCTTCCCCTCTGCAGAGATGCAATCGGCATATTCTACAGCCCCAGTAGACTTGGCGGTATTTTCAGTTTTATCATATATATATATATATATATATATATATATATATGTGTGTGTGTGTGTGTGTGTGTGTGTGTGTGTGTGTGTTACGTACTGAGGGTTTTCACAGTACCAAATCTATATGTTGTATACCCTTTTCTTACTTCTTATTCTAGTCGTCTTCTCTTTTGGCCGGCTTTGCTATTGTGATCGTCTATCATCTTGGTCTGATCTCTTCTAAAGTATGGACCTTCTTGCTATGTTCCTGCTGGCTGGTCGTCCTGGATTCATTTCTTAGTCTTGTTACCAAGACATTCATCAACCACAAGAACATTTTACTTATATAAACTTTTATTTCCTTAACTATACATTTCACGTAACTAAATATCTGACTAACATAGTGCGCGCGAGTTCCAGCCTTAGGCAGAGCATAAAATGGCCGACTGCTCTGCCTGACGTCCAACTGCAAACTGGGGACTCTGAATAAGGTCCCACGTGACTTCACATATTTGGCGGGCTTCTGTAATTTTCCATAGAAGGACTCGGCCATGGTATGAAAGGGGTCATCCCCTCAGAATTACAGGGGATTGCAACGACATAGATTATGTAATATATATTATATATATATTATTATATATATATAATATATATAAAGTTGTTTTAAAAACTTTTGCGATATCGCGTGAACACGATATACAAACGCTAAACCAGCCGCATTTTTTTTTTAATTTTAACATTTTGACCATCTGATGATTGCAAATAAGCACGAAACTTTAGTTACGGGATATTAAATTCCTAATATATTATATTTGTGTAAATTTTTATCATTGAGCACCTTTATATGACAATACTTTTCTCATTCATTCTCCATTCATTCTATATATATATATATATATATATATATATATATATATATTGCTTGAAGGCAATTACAATGCGTATATCGTATAAAATTCGATAATTATTGAAAATAATCATGACAAAACCATCACGGCAAATATTGTGCCCAACGTAAAACATCGTACAGTTGTTTCAACTTTAAGTGGAATCAGCTGTACGATGACGCTTGTCATGATTATTTTCAATAATTATCGAATTTTATACTATATATACGCATTGTAATTGCCTTCAAGCAATATATATATATATATATGAATAATAATATAACTTTACTCACTCAACAATGCTTCTAAACAGATTATCAAATCTCATATATATATATATATATATATATATATATATATATATATAGTGTGTGTGTGTGTGTGTGTGTGGAGGAAGTAGACAAACACGGGATGTTATGGAAACTGGGTGTTTATTGTCGACGATGCAACGTTTCAGCCATTTAGACCATCATCAGGACCAAAAGCCCAGTTCTAGCTTCAATGAAGGACATTTTCAGAATGGTGAAAAACAGTAGGTTGTCAGTAGGGGCAGGGTGGCTGGGGGAGGATAGGTAGTGGATTTTCTTCCCTCTAAATGGGGAGTGTTATATGTACTGTGGTACCTCGATTAATTCAGTGGATTTAACCCGTAAGATCCTAATTGTGAAACTCGTGTAGGTTTCTATTGTATCCATTTCTTTAATATATATATATATACCAACCTCTACACACGAGTAGGATGTGACACAGTCATTTTCTGAGCAGTGTTTAACAGGTTTTGAATTCATAGCTAGAGGAAGATCAATTCTATTCATACATTTATCAAGTGTATTAGCGCAATGTGGCATGCAAACAACCTCGTCCAAGACTTGAACCAAAATGTTTAGAGTCATTAAGTCCATTTCCTTCCGACGCGCCTCCAATCTATCTTTTTCATTTCAGACTAAGTTATCAGTTTACAACTCTCGTGTTATTTCAATTCTCCTTTATTCGCGTGAAACATGGGTTTCCCGATGGTGGCCACTTAAAGTAATGCGAACGCTACCATCATCAGTATCTTAGAAAAATACTAAATCTTCTTTGATCGCGCCTATGTTTACTTTCTCCGTGCTTTACACCAATATCTAGGGACGGTTACCCACAAACATCGACCACGGTTGACAAGGTATCTGGTAATCCTAAGGGACGATTCTGTTGTCAAAGAAAACATTTTATAGAGAACTTAAAAGCGGAAGGTTGTCTCAATTTCTCGCAGACAACACCAGCCCCATTATCTGGGTTTAGTTTATTGTCCGGTGCCTGAGGTGCCTCTCAAGGGGAATGCCGAGAGAATCTAAGCAAATTTTAAAACCGCCATGCATGAGTAGTTTCGTGCGTGGCACCACAAATTATAACGAACTTGTGTCTGCTTTAGTGTCTGGGAAGGTAGAAATATATATTATACTAGAAAGAAACGTGACCCGTTGGGTCACCCATTGAGCCCGGATTAGATTGTTGAAAAAATCACATGATAAAATTTCATTAATACATAGTTAATTAATAATTTATTTGGACAGTTTAGGTGAACTTTAAGTTCACCTAAACTGTCCAAATAAATTATTTAAACTGGAGTAAACATTTTCATTTGACCAAAGGAAAAAAACAAGGGAAGAGTCACTTAGTTAATTACTAATTACAGGTAATTAAGATTTTAATCATGGATATCTATGACAATCTGCTATCTCCTAATCAATTTTAACATAGTTACATGTCTCTAACACAATAACTCTCCGTTTTCACTCTAATTCTTACTCATATATAGAGAGGGTGAGAGTAATGCAGAAGGACAGAGAGAGACGGGTCAGCTGTTGACTTAATTGCTAATTACGACTAATTAAAACCAATTAAAGTTGAATTTTTTTCAAACAATAGGTAGTCCTGAAACCAAGGAATATTTCAGTATGAATTTTGTGTCAATAACATGCAATGAATAGAGAAAAAATCTTAAGGGAAGAGAAAGGTGTTTATCTCAGCTTTAGTATAATAATAGATATAAGAGAATATCTGTTTGGGTCTATGTGTTGCATACCTCTTTTTACTTACTTTCTTACTTCTTCTATTCTTCTAGCGTCTCTTCTAGCGTCTGGACTTCGTCTTGGTGGTCGGTCGCACTTAACTCATTTCTTCTTCTACAGATCAGTCTTGTTA
>CM042156.1:101111317-101121317 GCA_023376005.1 Doryteuthis pealeii
GAATCCTTTGGTTGTTCCTTGGTGTCCCTTAGTGTTGGGTAGAATCCTCTGCTTGTTCCTCGGTGTCCTTAATGTTCGGTAGAATCCTTTGGTTGTTCCTCGGTGTTCCTTAGTATTGGGTAGAATCCTTTGGTTGTTCCTCGGTGTCCCTTAGTGTTGGTTAGAATCCTTTGGTTATTCCTCGGTTTCCCTTAGTGTTGGGTAGAATCCTTTGGTTGTTCCTCAGTGTCCCTTAGTGTTGGGTAGAACCTTGGTTGTTCCTCGGTGTTCCTTAGTGTTCGGTAGAATCCTTTGGTTGTTCATCGTGTCCCTTAATGTTCGGTAGACCTTTGGTTGTTCTTTGGTGTCCCTTAGTGTTGGGTAGAATCATTTGTTTGAGCAGAGCGTAGGTTTCAGATCCGTTTGTCAGTGGCGAATACGTGCAAATGAGTAGCTTTCAACGGTGATTAAATAGTTAACTAACCACGCGTTCGTGCTGTTGATTGGCTGGTTGGAATTTACATGCTCCTGCAATATTCCAACACCCCACAATAGAGCCATCAGTTGGCTGTTAGTGGCGATCCGTGATACTTTGTATTATTATTATCATCATTATCCATATTATTATTATCATGAGTTTTTCATAACAACGTTAGCTGATGGTATTTCCCTGGTGTTTGAATGACAACAAGTCTCCTCAGGTTTGCAGGACTCTTTTGAGTATTCTAGCCAATTGCAATAGTGCAGTAGTCTGGATGGTCTCAATTTTTGCTCTGATTTCCAGATCCTCCTGTCTTTTTTCCAAGTTTATTGGGACTGTTCCCAGTGCACCAACTACAATTGGTATCACTTTCACTCTCATGTTGCACAGTTTTTTTAATTCTCTGGCAAGGTCCAGGTATTTATCTTTTCATTTCCCTTAGCTTCACCCTATGATCTGCTGGGACCGTAAAGTCGACTTTTTTTATTTCTTTTGTTAATCAACACTAGATTATTATTATTATTATTATTATTATTATTATTATTATTATTATTATTATTATTATTTGCTCCTTTTGAGTTTTCACATCAGCATTAGCTGATGGTCTTTCACTGGAGTCTGAGTGACAGCAAGTCTCCTCAGGTCTCCAGGACTCTTCTGAGTATTCTGGCAGATTGCAGCAGTGCAGTGTTCTGGATGTTATCAACCCTTTCACTGATTCCCAAACTTTCCAGACCCTTTTCCAATTCTTTTGGGACCGTTCCAAGTGCACCAACTACAATTGGTATCACTTTGACTTTCATATTCCATAACTTTTTCAGTTCTCTGGCAAGGTCCAGGTATTTGTCCATTTTTTCCTTTTCCTTTAGCTTCACCCTGTGATCTGCTGGAACTGAAAAATCCACCAGTTGACAAGTTCTTTCTTTTTTGTTTAATCAACACTAGGTCTGGTCTTCTTGCTGGGATATTGTGATCCGTTTTTATTTCAAAGTCTCAGAGAATTTTATGTGTTTCGTTCTCAAGAACTGATTCTGGTTTATGCATATACCATTTTGTTGTATGGTCAAAATTACATTTTTTGCATTATTCCCAGCGGATCACCTTCCCAACTCAGTCGTGTCTAGTTTTGTATTCTCGTTGTGCTAATTTGCTACATTCGCAGAGTATATGGTTTTTATTATTATTATTATTATTATTATTATTATTATTATTATTATTATTATTATTATTATTATTATTATTCTTGTTGCTGTTGTTGTTGTTGTTGGTGGTGGTGGTGTTGTTTGTTCTTATTGCTGTTTTTCTTTGGTTTTTTCTTGATTGATGAAAGATGAAGCTATATATATATATATATATATATATATATATATATATATATATATATATGCTACGTGACATCTGCATTTGTAATTTTCAGATTTTTAGTGCCATTACGAATACTCACCCAGCCACCCGTGAAATCAGATTTCTAGCTCTCATCTCCATCTCGGCTTCAACTCTGACAACCACGTGACTGATGACTCGGTCTATTGATTTTCTGGATAATTGATATATCGATCCCTTTGACTGATTGCCGTATTCAGCGACCCGTTCAATACGTGTTTTGTTTTATTTTGTTTTGTTTGTTTAGTTGGGTTTTTTTTATTCATAGTCTAATTATTTTTTACCTTCTTTCCTTTTCTTTTCTTTTCTTTCTCTCTTCCCAATTTTTTGGCGGTATTCATGAACCTACTCCCACTACCTTGTCAAAGTCCCCGAATACAAATTACGAGCAATATGTTACAAGATAAATCGTAGAACTGTCTATTCAGTGTGCGGAGAGCCCCCGTGTGTGTGGCCGGCGACGTCGACTGCAAAAGTTGGTGACTAATTAACACTGACAGGCGAGAGATGAAGGAACTCTATATATGTGGTAGACAGAAAAATAAAGTTAGACATTGTCTATGTTGACACTTCGAAAGAGCGCTTTATTCTATGAACGGAAACGATATTGCATTGACCCCCCCCCCCACAAAACATGCACGGGTGCGTACGCAAGCGCATTGTCTAAATTCCCTCTCTCTACACCAATGCCTTATCTTACGGTAATAAATATATGTGTTTAGAAGTAAGGGTTTGGTTTGATTTGTTTTGTTTTACGGCATGTCAACCTCAGTGGGACATTTAATGTCGACACAGTTTTGAAAGATTGCTAACCGGCGACTCTCAAAATAACGACCCCAGCTCGTCGTAATTCTTATTTATTTATCGTAATTTGTCGTAATTCTTGTTTAGATATGAAGATGGATATATAGTTTGGAATAGACTGAGATAGATAGATAGATAAACAAACAAAATAATATATGAACAAATGGAGATAGATAGATAGATATTCATACAAGTAAATGTATTGGGGGGGGGTCGCATCTTTTTTTGTCGTAATTCTTGTTTATTTAAACTAAAAACAAGACATTAAACAAACATGAATAAAAGAAAATCTTAGTATTTAAAGTAATATAGATAAATATGAACAAATTGAGATAGATAGATAGATAGATAGATAGATCTGAAGATGGATAGTTTTGAATAGACTGAGCTGGGTTGTTATTTTAATAGTCACCGGGTAGCAATTTTTGAGACAGGAGACCGGGACGCACTTCCTCATAAATTACCAAAAATTGGACGATAGAAATCGACTATCGCCATTTCAAACACATTGTTTGTCCTCTTCATACTGTCGTGCCAATAGTCACCCCCAAAAAGTGCGATATACACATCAGTTTAAAATAAAACCAGAAATTCTGGTGAAGCCAGCTAGCGTAATGGTTAGAGTGTCCGCCTGTCAGCCATGACAGGTAGGGTTCGAATCACGCACAAAGCACTGCCCTGTCTATAGCTCTGCTGATGAGGCTTAATAGGCTGAAATGTACATTCATGTGATTGACTTTTTCTCGATTTGTTTACGCTTTACATTTAAACCGATACGCACGCCTAATTCATTTAATTATAATTAATTAATTAACAAATTAGGTATGACTTTAATTAAGCACATAATCTCCCAAAAAATAAATACTGTATACAGTGACGATAACACTTTAAATCTAAAAAGATTATAAATCATTTCATTAAAATAAATTTACTAAACCTCTTCAATCAAAAATAGAATTTCCAACAATTATATATACTAGCAAATGTATGCACCCTCCGGGTGCAAGTATTTAAGTTTTAATGTAATAAGATATTGTATTAAATTAGAAAGGCTAATGAAACTAAAAAGTATACAGATAAAAAGATTTGAAACAGAGGAAGTGTAATAAAAGATTTGAAACAGAGGGAGTATAATAAAAAAATGGAACAACTGAAACTTACTCTTCCATCACTCTCGTCTTTCATTGTTATTTTTTCTAATTTAAGTATTTAGTTAAAAGAGGAAGTAAATAATAAAATGACAGTTATTTTATCTTGTTAATGGATTTCATTTAAGATTCATTGAAGAGATTTTTGCTTATATTCATTAAAATAAAACCAAACAGTTAGAAATCAATAACACTAAGCACATATTTATTAAATTCGATTTTTTAATATTAATATGCAAATTAGCCTTCCCTTCACACTGTAAACCGCTATTTTGTTGTATATATAAATATAATTGCATGTTGTCAGTATGTAGACATAGTTAACAGTATTAATAATGTAAGACAATTTTATTAATAATTGAGGTTTAGATAAAAATAAAATCATGGAGAATGTGATGTCAATAACTAAGAGAATTGTGACTTGAGTAGGAATATAGTTTCGGTTACAGACAGAAAAACACACAATCTCCATTATAATAAGATATATATGTATCGACCCCTCGGCACGGGTAGGATTTAACACAAGGTCTATTTCTAAAGCGGGGGATAATCTTGAACTCGCACCGTCAAGTCCATTTTCTATGGTGATAACACTTTCCCTACACTCATTTATGTGTGCAGTGTAATCATCTATACATATATGTTTACACATTAAATATCATCAGGGCTTGGTTTTTGAGCAAAAATAATGAAGATTCTATCTATATTTATGCGTAAAATCTATACATATATAAAGGGCAGTTGTGTGTATCTGTATGAAACTTCGAAAATAAAACAATTAACAACAAAGTAAATATGTTTACACATTAAATATCAGCAGGGCTTGTTTTTTGAGCAAAGATAATGAAGATTCTATCTATATTTGTGAAGATAATTAAAAAATAAAATTTAAATAACAGCATGGATTTTTTTGTCATTTAATGTTTTAGATAGTATACATTAACATTTCTTTTCAGAGTAGCTGGATCAATGCAAGGTCTATTTTTTATTTTTTTTTACATAGGGATTTAAATGGAGCATCCCAGGAGGATTCAACTCACGATTCAGTAATAATGGATCTGCGGGACTAACTTATAAAAATCCCTCTCTACCCTGGCGACGCCGGGTATCCGCTGCTAGTACATATATAAATGGCAGTTGTGTGTATCTATATGTCCAGAAGAAACTTCGAAAATAATTAACGACAAAGTAAATATATATACACATTAAATACCACCAGGGCTTGGTTTTTGAGCATAGATAATGAAGATTTGATTTATATTCGTGAAGATAATGAAAAAAAAATTTAAATGATAACAACATGGATTTTTTTTGCATTTAGTATTTTAGATAGGAGACATTAATTCATGCTAAAAATTGTGGGGTTTTTTGTGTTTTTTTTAAAGGTATATCAATCTTTGCTGGTTATTTAAAGCCATCCTGAACAGTAGTGTTGTTATTTAACCCATGGGTGGGGAGGGGAGAGTTTTCATAACTTTCGCAAATGTATTAGTTCGAAAATGACCGTTATACTGCGACTGGACTTCGAAATCGTTTACTACGATGTCGTAGTCCAGCACGTTAGCCACTACGCCACGGGAAGTGGTTGGATCAAGGCAAGGTCTTTTTTACATAGGGATTTTATATGGGGCATTCTGCAAGGATACAACTCATGATTCAACATAAATAGGGGATCACCAAGACTACGTTTTCACCCCCTCCTCTTCTACCTTGGCAACGCCGGGTAGCCGCTTCTAGTACTTATGTTTGGCTATCTATGTACATGACTAAACCCGTTCGCAGATAAAAACAAAGCAAAAAACGATTGATTTGTCATTTACAGCAGATAGACATACATCTGACACAAGTATCGATTTATTTGATATTAATACATACATTATCAGCGAGACTTACTCAGATGAAAATATTTCTCATATATTAAATGATGTGATCTTAAGAAGATTTACAATAGAAATTGTAGTAATAAACACAAAAATACGCTCATACATGTTAGAGACAGAGATAGCTAACAGAAAGATAAACATTATTTATTGAAGTCATTATTATTAGTAGTACAAAATAAGAAAGCACCCTCCGGGCGATGTAAAAATAGATTTTTGAAACATATTGCCTGAGGGGTGGGAGTAAAAAAATTCAATGTCAGCGAGTTTGTACCCTAAGTAAGTAAAATCCTCAAATTCATTAAAGGATTAAAAAATAAAACAATTTCAAATGTAAACTTTAAATATGTATTAAAATAAAACAAACTATATATAGATATATGATATAAAACTTGTTTAAAAAAACAATAAGGACTGTCTAATATTGCATGTTCAAATTTTGAGTGTATTTATTGTATGTTATGACGATTTGGGGTAATGTGACGTAAGCAGTGACGTAGTTTTTGTTACAGACAAAAACCGGAAGGGAATCTCCATTATTATTATTATTATTATTATTATTATTATTATTATATTTTGTATTTAGAATAATAATAGATAGAGTACACGTGTGCATGGATAAACTCCTGGCCGAAACACGTGTCATTAACATGGAGATTCGCTTCCGGTTTTTGTCTGTAACAAAAACTACGTCACTGCTTACGTCGTATTACCCAAAATCGCCATAACATACAATAAATACACTCAAAATTTGAACATGCAACATTAGACAGTCCTCATTGGTTTTTAAAACAAGTTTTAATAAATACATGACTGGTATTATATATCTATATATAGTTTGTTTTATTTTAATACATTTTTAAAGTTTACATTTCATATTTAAAGTTTACATTTATCAATTAAAATCCTTTAATGAATTTGATGATTTTACTTACTTAGGGTACAAACTCGCCGACAATGAATTTCTAACTCCCACCCTCAAGCAATATGTTTCAAAAATCTAATTTTACATCGCCCGGAGGGTGTTTTTTATTTTGTACTAATAATAATAATGATAATAAGTGAAAGTGATACCAATTTTAGTTGGTGCACTGGGAACAGTCCCAAAAGGATTGGAAAAGGGTCTGGAAAGTTTGGAAATCAGAGGAATTGTTGAAACCGTTCAGAACACTGCACTGCTGCAATTTGCCAGAATACTCAGAAGAGTCCTGGAGACCTGAGGAGACTTGCTGTCACCCAGACTCCAGTGAAAGACCATCAGCTAATGCTGATGTGAAAACTCAAAAGGAGATAATAATTAATAATAATAATAATAATAATAATAATAATAATAATAATAATAATAATAATAATGTAACATGAAAGTGAAAGTGATACCAATTGTGGTTGGTGCACTTGGAACAGTCCCGAAAGGAATCGAAAAGGGTTTGGAAAGTTTGGATATCAAAGGAAGGATTGAAACCATTCAAACACTGCACTGCACTGCTGCAATCTGCCAGAATACTCAGAAGAGTCCTGGAGACCTGGGGAGACTTGCTGTCACTCAGACTCCAGTGAAAGACCATCAGCTAACACTGATGTGAAAACTCAAAAGGGGTTAATAATAATAATAATAATAGAAAACTACAAAATCTTTTAGTATACAAGGAATAACGACCTTCTTCAGAATAAATTCTTTGGTGTTTTAAATATATATATATATATATATATATATATATATATATATATATATATATATTATATTATACTCTAGTCGAAAAAGAATTTAGAAAGATCAATAAAGAATTGTGTGACGAGGGGAACATGAATCCAGTTCATTCTATTTGGCATATGTAAGCTGTCACCTCGTCAGAAAATGTCGCATCCTGCCGAGCTTTTATTGCGGCAAGATCGGGCAAACGTTTACCGAAAACCGTTCAAGCGTTCGTAATGTGCGAGCATGCGTAGAAGTGATGGCGGGAAAAGAGGCCAACGGTGGGAGTAGGGGGCAAAGTGCGGTATGGGGGGGGGGTATGGGGTGGAAGACTATCTAAGACGCAGCGGTGGCGGATGCGAAGTTCGAGAGAAGCGAGCTGGTGACGATGGGTAAGGCGTGTACGATGGGTAGGCGATGCTGGTTAATATAGATGACGGTGACACATCTTGTCGCTTGCGCGAACGAATACGGCAATAGAGATGGTGACAACGTCACAACAGCTTGGTGACAGCGCCATGTTAAATACACGCTCGCGCGCGCGCGTTCTTTCTCCGGTGTTCGCGCGTGCGCAGAAAACTAAAAACATGAATGAATAAAGAAATAAAAGAAGATGACTTCTCTTCGCGTATGTCTTCGATGTCGCAATTGAGAGACGTAATCAGAATTGACTTTCGGCAGCGCTGAAGATGATACGTAGAGAGAGATGTCAAGCGTCAACTACATTACGCGAGACGTCCTATCTAACGACAGATTTTTCTTATATATATATATATTATATATATATATATATATATATATATATACGTGTGTGTGTATTTGTTCTTTTTTCATCGACTGTGACACTCGCTCGTAAAAGCACGCGTATATTTCGTAGCCTACATAGATATAATTACACAGGTATTCGTATATATAAGTCAAGTATGCGATCATTATTCATGAGAGCAGATGAAGTTAGGCAGATTTATCACCAAAAGTTAGGCACAAATCTATTTGAGTAAAAAATATTTTTCGCTCATATAGTTTTTATGGTATAATATTAACTCACTGGCACTCTTCATTTATAAGAATAGCGACCTACCTTATATATATATATATATATATATATATATATATATATATATATATAAGATTTTTTGGATGTTTGTTTTTTAGAAGCATTGTTGGATAAAGTATATATTATATTTTTGCTTGAAGGCAATTACAGTGCATGTATCGCATAAAATTCGATATTTTTTTTTAATAGAAAATGAACTTGACAAGTGTAATCCAGGCAAAGAATTGCTCGGTGTGCAGAACATCGTACAAACTGTTTCGACTTTATAAATATATTATATATATATATATATATATATATATATATATATATATATGTGTGTGTGTGTGTGTGTGTGTGTGTGTGTGTGTGTGTGGAAAGAGGATTGGAATGAATCCGACAGATTGTAGTGGAGATGTGAGGAACGAAAGAACAAAACTCAGACAAAAGTGTGTAGGATATATTTCGCTAGAGCGTTAAGCTCGGCATCGTCAGTCGTTTTAATGAATTATCAGGTTATCATATAAGTGTTTTATAGAAGGGGTAGTGTGGCGGAAGGCGGTGGAGAGGAGAGGAGGTCAAGTGGGTGGTTAACCGTTAGTGAGGAGAGGTTTTGAATGGTCGAGCAGGAATCATTGGAGAGAAGGAGAAGGAAATCAGAAGGGGAGAGAGATAGAGAGAGTGAGAAGGGAGAAAGTAGAGAGAGATATTGTAAAAGAAACAGGTTAGGGGCGGAGGAGGGTGGCGTTCTTGGAGAGAAATTTGTTCAAAGAAGCAAAAGGGAGTAATAAAAGGGGAGTGGTTGCGTAGGGGAGGGTTAGGGTGAGTAGACCACTGAGTGTGAGGGAAGGGTCAGGAGAGGACGTTTGGTTAGTTGTAGGGGATTGGGGAAAAATGGTTAGGAGAAAGGGAGAGGTAGGGGTCAAAACTTCTCCTCACTAACGCTTCTTTTAAATTATCTTCGCGAATATAAATCAAACCCTCATTTTTTTGCTAAAAAAAAAACAAGCCCTAGTGATATTTAATGTGTATGTATATTTACTTTGTCGTTAATTGTTTTATTTTCGAAGTTTCCTCCGGACATACAGATTCACACAACTGCCTTTTATATATGTATAGATGGTTGTTATTTGTACATGCACAATCAAATCTATTTAACCCATAGATTGTACTCTAACAGATACTACCACTTCGGATCAGAGTGGAGCATGGAGTAATAGAAAGGATGGAGTACCCCACACTCATTAGATCTCCAGAATTTGAACCTGGATGTAGTTTAGCGTCATACCTAGGACACTAAGACCTTCTGCCATAGTCTTCTATCACATATATGATAAAAAACAATTTTGGGGGTTACCATAAGAGCAAAACGCCCGGAACGATCATATAGGTGCTAGGACTTGAAGGGACCAGCCGATTGATAGGAGGGGTATCTCCAACCGACCGTCTAGCCTAAGTAAGGGCCAAAATGAAGAGTTGTATGTCATTGACTGCTCAGCCACCAGGATTCCATCCTTAAGTGTCATGGGTCACCCCCCCCCCCACGGACAGCAGTTGACCTCATTAAGAGTTTGGTCCTACTCCTCAGCAGAGGTG